>JAHZNJ010000661.1:0-15657 GCA_027744475.1 Lepidocyrtus cf. sotoi NNG-2020
AATGTTGGACAAGTTGCACCAACCCATCTCTACTAATAATATGTTGTATTCTATCATAATTCAGTGAGAATGCTTGACAATGGACCGACTGTTGACGAAATAACCTGGAACATTTTTCACAAGAAAAAACATCGGAGAAAATAATGATAATGGTGGTGGAAATGGATGGAAAGCTTTCAATATTACACATTTTTTGTGTATTTGTATTTACTGAGAAATAAAATTCATACTTGTGTCTAAAAAAGCAAGTGAACTTGAAAACGAAAACGGGCCAAAAATAAAATGAATATAAAAAATATATTTCGATTATTTTTTATATTCATTCTTTTCTTCCAAAAATTTCAGAATTGATTTTTTAGTCAAAGCTCAACAAGACACTTAAACAAATCGGAATATTGTTTATTTTACAGTTTTGAGGAAATTATTGAAATCAAAAGGAAATTATCGTTGCTTACTCACGCTACGCCACTTTGCGTTTCATAAGGCTACATAAACAAAACAGTTTGACTCGCAAGTCGCGTCGCGACGAGGGAAATCCTCATGTCAATCTTGCTTATTTTGGTAAATGTGTGGAATCAACAATCAGTTGAGTCCTCTATGTTAGAGCTGTCTTCAGTGTTATTTGTAAAGTTCACGTATGGTTATAAAATGTCATGCCTGAATCGATTAGGAAATACAAACAAAAAAAATTGTTCCTGAGTCACGGTGACAACAAATCTTTAATAAAAGTCACTCGCATGCACATATTCTCCCAAAAACAGTAAAAAAAGGGAAACAAGGAAGTGACAAGTACACGCAAAAATTCAAACAAATGGGTAATACGTTTACTACTGCTTTAACTCAGGTTTGATGATAGAGTAGCTGAAACAAGACACAAGGATCCCGTAAATAAAGGGAAATCGTCCATGTTTTTATCTGATTTTGACATTGCGGCATTCCATTCGATATGAACTGAACTGTTATTATCATCATCTGTAACTCATTTATTGCAGTAGTGCCATAAAGAGAATTATGTTTTTACTACTGAAGGTTTGTCTTTTTTTTTAAAAAAAAGGGCCGAAATTTCAACTTTAACCTTCACTTAACACCTGACATTTTTCAATGAAGGAGAAACCCTCCTTAGTTTAGTGGCGTCAAGGCCGGGCTTGTTCTACATGGATGGGTTAATTCAAGGAATAAAATAAATTCATTAACAAAAGAATTCCGTATTGAAGTTAAGCACATTGTCATGTTACGCTCACCACTGAAATAGTACTGGTTCGCCAATTCCCATTCAAACTTTACGGATTATTACTAAAACTTGATCAATTAATCAAATTTCCTCCCCCCTTTTGCATCTCAATTTCATTATTAGTCTATGAATCATCTTAACAATAAGCTCCTCAGCTTGTTTTCAATTGGTGGAGCTGGCCTTGATAACAGAAAAATATTTTTAAGTCACTGCGGATGCCGCCGATACATATTTTGCAAGGCGATCGCCTTTGGTCTTTATGTTTTCTGAGATAAAGATCAGGGATAGCTTTCAACAAATTCCGTAGTTGACGATGATGATATGATGATTACGATGATGAGATGACTCGAGTTTGAAGTTGAAGAATGATGATGATGATTAACAAGCAAAAGACAAGTCACACACAACTCAACTCATCCAGAAAAGTAGCAAGTCACATTTTTGAAAGTGAGACCAACTTAATAAAATACAGTTTAAGAAAGCAAAGTGCTGTTCCTCTACTCCACCATCTCAGTTGAAATAAAAAGCACAACTTACGTACATAAACGATGTTTCATATTATTGGGCACACACGTTTTGACTTCTTTAAGGAAAAATGAAAAATGTCGTAGCAGTTCAGTTCTTGTGTCAAGATTCAAGATCAGGATCATTCTATCAATAAAGAAAATAGTCAACTGGTTCGCTACGCTACTTTTTTTTTTAAAGAATTACTTCCACAAATACTTAACTTTTGATTCAAAAGACGAGAAGGAAAGGACAAGGTGACAAGATGAGAAGTTTCTTTGCTAATAATAGATTCGAATTACATGAAAAATGCGAAGATTTCTGATTTCTTCGCATTGAATTAAATCGTATACACTCGAATCAAATCAAAAGAGCATAGCAACATCGCACTTACAAACCTCCTGATAATTTAATTAAATTGGCTGGCAGGCTGGCTGGCGTTTTAAATGTATTAAAAAACATTGTTCAGCGCAGCAACAAAAGGAACGCCAATAAATGTGGGAGGTCACAACTAATACCGATAATGGGGATCACCTTGTACAGGATTTATTTCTTGTCGCGAGCTTAAATTATACTTTATATTTCCTACTATGTGGAAGGAAGCAAACAATGAGAAGGAAATGATCCTTACTACAATAAAATTTTCATTATCAGCTATTATCGGATAACAAACGTAACTTTAAGAGATTTCATTGTGAAGGGGATTATTCGTAAAGTTACAAAAGAAAGGAAAAATACGAAAGTAAAACTTGCAAATTGTGATGATGATTAAATTAATCAAAATAATTGTTTAAGGATAATTACGTTTGGAATGGGGTAGAGTGGTGTGGCAGTGGTGAATGATGATGATATGATGATCATGTGGCGGCGGTTGACGGTTCTTGATAACGGTGACCAGCAGCAAAGCAACCAGAGCATTACGACGATGAACGTGATTGAGGACAAAATTGTGTAAAATGCATGCACAGTCAAAATACATTACAAATATAAATTTAGAAGAAGCTTGCTTGTTCTACTGATATTGAATCTGTTTCTTTTTTAAATTAGCATAGTCTTCTGTTAAAAGTGAGATTTTCCTGAAAACTCTGTTGTTGGGGTTACACTACAACTACACCAAAACAAGTAATGACATTTCTTTCCTTAAAATGACAACAGGAGGACTACTACTGTCGTTTTTCAAAATCTCAATATTAGAAGATGAGCAAACATTTATGAATGAATGAAAGAGAAAAATGCAATGCTTCCCTATCAAGTTAAAATCGATCAGATCGTGCATTCGCTGTTATTAATCAAATACGTCGTCGTCACTTTTCCTTTGCAGGTGGAGACGTTTTTGTAGTAAAACTATTTATAAAAAAATGTGAACAGTTTTAGGGAAACTGCCGCAGTTTATCTACACGGTTCATTTAACAGCCCCACTTTTTCATTGCACGAGTTAAGCTTGAATCAAATTGTAATTGAAAACGACGTTGTTCTAAATCAGCTTCAGAATGGAATCAATCATGCAGCAAAGTTGCAGTTTTCCTATTCACTTCGTTTGGTACACTTGATTTTGTCTTTAAAAGCAGAAAAAAAGAAAAGCAATGTAATGCGTTAGGCATTGAACAGAGAAAATTTCAATGTCAACGTTAAAGCTTACCTTGGCAGCGTTTTTTATTATTTCTAAAATATCAGCTTGCTCAACAGATAAAATGTTTACACGTCGGCATTTGGTTAAGCTAATTGATTCCTATTCACAAGCTAATGTAGTTGTGTTATTGTATTAACATAATGTGATCATTGGAATTTTTAATGAAAATCATTGATAATATGTAAGTTTTGGTCCTGTTCATAATTTATGCAATTGTCCGTTGACACTTCTAAAAAAATAAAATGACAGCAAACCCTTGTCCATAATTATTTGTGCTAACTACCGTGCACAAAATGGTAAAGGAGAGTACGAGAGAAATCAAAAGGAAATAAACGGACAATTTTAATTAAAAACAAAGCCTACCCCAATATTTCATTGAATCCAGCTGCTTTTAAAAAAGATAATGATACACATTCATCCTGATCAAAAGACGAGACGAGGGTATTCTCTAAATAGAGTTCGTAGGCAGTGAACAGAATTGGGGAAGGATTCTTCTTCTGATGAAAATTATTTGCTGCCTTGCTTTGCCTTTAATAATACTTCTTTCCTGGTGATCGTGAGAACTAAGCCAACTGACTGGATAGTATACATGAGAGCAGGCTTGTATAAGTGTTTGTTTGTGTATACCAAAAAATGTGGGTAGCAGGAGGAAGCTAATCATTTTCCAACAAAGAGCACAGGTGATAATAATGATGATGATCTTTTTTACTCGTCTCGTCATCACCGTTGCGTTGTTTGTTGCCAGTATTTTACCGTGGCATATTATTATTGTTATTATTATTTTCATCTTCTTTCTTTTACATAGCTTCATTATGGGCATTTTTATTTTTCTGTAGGTGGAAATGAAATCATGCTGTGATGAACTTGTCATTTGATGATTTTTATTACTATTGCGATACGCACATTATTATTCGTAGTTTTTTTAAACAAAATGGTGGATTCTATCTGTCTGTCAATGAACCAGAAGAGTAATGTCCGTAATAGGGAAAATGCAGTTGTGTCAGTTACCCCATTATTATAAAAGAATAAAATGAATCAAACTGAACTATTTAAATTATTTTTTTGTTCGATTAAATTTAATGGCCATCCAATGACCTCTACAGGAAAGTTTTGAGCAAAAAGCATTCAATGTTGATTCAATTGGATTATTATTATTATGTAAGTAAACATTGGAGAGGTAATGAGCCTACACTTAGCCGTTTTCATAAGAAAATGGTTTGCGTTTTTCTATAAATGAGTCAGCAACAGCAGAAATTTATTTTAGAATGAAAATTGAAATGTATGCATATTATATGCTTAAAAAGAAAAAAACCAAATAAACGATCCCTTAAGTGTACCCAACAGTAATAATAATAAAAGTATTGCTCCACTTTGGCAACCGCAACCAACAGGATTTTGGGGCGACGATTGGACAAAAGCACGTCAAAACTGTGCTACCAAGCAAATATGTATTTCCACAAAATATATTTGCACATGATTTAAAAACCGCAAGAATGAAAGTGAGATTTTTAGGTAGGAATTTTGTCACTGGTAATAATTATCTTTGTAAAGTCCCAAAGTAATTATTTTTATTTCTTGAAGAATGGGCGAGAATTTTATCAATTGATATAAATAGTACGCAGCTGCTCTTCAACAAATCATTTCTCTTGTTCTTAAAAAATAATTTCTCAGAATTTTCAAAAGCGATATGGTCTAGACTAATTTGAGAAGTTTACTTTCCCGCAGAAAAGTAAATAAAAATTTTCATTTCTATTATTTCCACATACGAAATAAGAGCGCAGCCAATTAACGATTACCGTATTACCATTTTTACATTCACTATTATTGTAGGACAGATTGTGCCAGAAAACAAAACCAAAAGAAGCAATTTTTTTGGATTTCCATTTTCGCACTATTTCGTCAAAATCAGATAATTATTTGACAGTACTGCAAAAAAAATCTATAATTTTCAACCCAAATTTTCAAACAATTATTAGTAGAAACAAATTGCAACAAAGTTTGAGTCATTTAGCACCTTTTTGAAACCAACAAAATTTTGCAAATAATATACATATTGTATTTATCGAGCAATGATGCATTGTCGTCGCAGTTGTTGTTTCACTTGCTTAATCTTTTTTAACCATATTGGGACACTCCCTCTCATCTTTCTTTCCACCCAAACTGGAATCCTTCTTCTTCCACTTCAAAGTCACCAATACCCCTCATTACATTAAATGACGTTGTCGTTGCTACCGCTGCTTTAAACATTTTTACCATCCATCGTAAAAGTTTCTCTTCACTTTAAATTGGTGACCTACTTCCAAAAATAATGACATCAATTATTTCACTTTGTGAGATTGAAAATAAATGAAAACAAACTCGCTCCTGTTGTCAATAATATACTTGTGTATGTATGAACAATGTAAGAAAATGCATAGAGCAACAGCTGGCTATTATTATTAAACTGTATTAATTTTTATATTTTTTCTAACTAAAATTGCTCCCTTAAAAAATCAGCTCCTCCTGAGTCGACATCGACGAGTCTCATGAGGAATGCCACCGTACGACGACTCATCAAAAAAATCATATCATGTCACTGCGTTCCAAGTTAAAAGAGAATGAATAGGATTTATAATTCAATGATTTAGACACAGCTAAAATTAAACTAATAATTATATGATGAGGAGCAGAATTATGTAATGTAATACAACAACAGCAGCCTTTCATGCATGAGCCAAAATAAAAATCCTCTTTTGTTAAACTGTCAAGAAAATATTATTTCTGCTACCCTTTTTATAATGACTTTTCCTTCTCTGAGTTTTATTTATAGCAACAACAACACAGAAAATTTACTGGCCATCATGCATGTACAACCAAAAAATCTATTTCATCCGTTTACGCATTCATTCTACACAGCATAATAATGGAAAGACCTCCAAAAACGCTGAAAATCGTAATTAATGTTAACTCGCACAGTAATAAAGCATTCATTGCTTATATTGTCAAATTTGTTTATGCGAAAGAAAGCTACAACGATAACAATTTGCACAATTATTTTACTACTAATTTGCAGGGTTAGGGACTGGTTCTATACATAGTTGGAATTGTTTATGGCTCACTTATTTTATTAATTACTTGCCAGAAAAAATATGAAAATCAATAAATTATCATTGCTCCAACAAAATTTTATTATTCTCTTGTTTGGTATTTATTTTTGGGCATTTATTGTGCGTTTGTTTCACATGAATAGATTTCATTGAATTGACTCGCGTAAGAGTTTCGCATAAAGTCCTTAAAAAATTCTTCCTTCGCTCCTTTTTAATTAGTTGTTGGTCAACACTTTTGCATCTAATAAAGGGTTAAGAGAAGTAAATGAAGCCCGGCAATGAGTGAGAATGAATGAAACGTCATACATTTTAAGACGCAACTTAAGACGTGGCTTACACAACAACAGCAACAACAAAAATGCTCTTGTTTTATATTCTCTCTCCGGTCGTTCTTGAAACTGAAGCGTAATTTTGTGAATTAACTTGGATTGTGTTTAGCAGATTTGCTTTATGATTCGAGCAATCTGATAAGAAGGGATGAATTGTCGTAATTGTGTCTTGAATGCCTACATAAAAATAATGTGTAAGAATGGGTCGGATTGGGAGCAGCAATTTTGGCAATCCCATTATCGACAAATATAAATGTATCATCATCAGCAACAGCAACTTTATAATAATAATAACGAGGCTTTAAATTCGCACGACTGTTGAGAGTTTGATAATGATAATCTTGTCGTAATTTTAATAACAATTATGCAGCAGTGGTGGTTATTGTGAACAATTTCTGATGATGTAAAAAATGTTACTGGTTTTATATTTAATAAACTATTTTAAGAAATTAACTAAAAACGAGGTGGTATTAAATTCAATGCAAAGTCAAGTTGAGTCAATTTATTTTTTAATAGTAGGTATAGTAGAGGTTTGTCTGGGGCTGCTGCTGCTATTGCTTGTTGAGCCACTACCACCACCAGAAAATTATGAATATGATCATCATTATTGTTATTATTGCCATCATCGCTGCTGCTGTCGAGCAATCAAATAACTAAGGAATGAGATCGTTATGCATTAAAGCTGAAATAAAGAGCTTGTCTTTGTGCTCAGGTGTAAAAAAAAGTATCCTTATCAACATCTATCCTCTCCTCCGTTCTTCTCTACTAGACATAGCAGCAGCAATGAGAGTGCTGTTTGCCAAAAGGAAGATTACGTAAAAAAGGAAATGATTTGAATGATTCCCTTTTCTTCCATTTATTATTAAATTTTTTTTCTTCATGAGATAATAAATAAAGATTTTGTATTTTTCAGATTAAGCACATGCTTCGTAATAATGCTAAAGTCTGAATTGCATTTAACGAGACGTGGGCTGTTGTTGCTGTTTGCCAGGCTATTTTGGCTGAGCTCCTGCGTGATCTGCAAATGCAGATCCCTCTAATTTTTCTTTGATCATGCCTTGAATAGTTATGCTTGTTAATACTGTCAACTGTCAACAAGCTGTAAGTCAGACTTATATTTTTTTAATTTTTAAATGATTTCATGTTGCTCTTGAAAGTTGCATGAAACTTAATTTTGTTAAGCCAGTGAAAACATATTCGTAATCATGCTTATAATGCTGCACATACTCTATTAGAATTAGTGTTATGTCATCATAATACTAATGATGATAACAACCCTTATCTTGATTCTATACAGTATCGCGTAGATAAAATTGAAAAAAAATCAGGAGGTTGCTTCAAGAAATGGAGCAAAATCATAAGACGGGACATGATTCTAGTCAAATGTGTGCTTTCTGTCAGCAGTAAGAATTTTTTTTCTTAAAGAAAAAGGAAAAAGGGACGTGGCAAAAAATATAATATGCAATCTTGATTAAAACTGCGTGCATAATAGTGTAGGGATGAAATTTAATGATAAGAAGAATGAAATAAAAACAGCAAGACAAAATTATTTACGATGCTTAATACATTATATAAGCAGGGAAGGTAAATTTTCCTCTCGTGAAGGAATAAAATGCCAAAAATTATGCAACTTCTAATTAAATCTTTGTAGAAAAAAAGAAGATATAAATACCAAAATAGAGAATAATGAAAACGAAACAGAGAACGCTTTACTAACATAAGGGAATATACTATAATACAATAATAAAAACGAGTTTAATGTTAATGTGACAAAGGTAGCCCATGTTTTTGTTGATGACAAAAGGCTACATAGTGCGAATGAGATAAAAATTTAGAGAAAGAAAAAAATGACCATCACCGTTTAATTCGTGTCCCCTATTATTCGGTCATTCAGAAGAGGTTAGCTGCGAGTTCTTTTGGAATGGAGTAAGATTTTTAAAAACTAAGTATAAAAGAAAAACAGTGCCAAGAACATTTAAATGAAATTGTGTGAGCAAGTTAATGACAATGCGTTATTAATTAATGCTAAAGCATACCAGGCGAAGTATTCTGGTTCAATGTTCACGAAACGAAGCCGATTTAAAAGGTTATTAAGAAAGTTTTTAAATCTCATATCATCATTTTTTTTATAATTATGGTTAAATTATTCTTTCATATTTAGCCTTTCATTTTTAAAATTTTCTTCATCATGATATTTTTTGAAAAAAAAAACGAAAATAAATAAGTCGGAAGTTTTAATAAAAATATTGTTACAATAAAACTGACAGTCCCTTTAGGACACTAAATAAACTTATCGATGTATTTTATTTGGCACGATGAAACACCCAAATTATCACGATAAAAATTACGTATTAAAAAGCATCATGTACGTACGTTAGTCTTTGCGTTTGCTGCTTAAACTTACTTTCCGTCGTCATTTTCACTATCGATGTGAGTAATCGAGTATTACATATTACATACATAAATATATGCTTATCTTTTGTGGAAGGAAAAGAAAAGAATGTGCCGATTCAATATTTTTGTTAGAAATCATCAGCAACAATCGAGACGGCTGGGCTGATTCCATATCGGGCTCAGCTTGAGCCACATCTATAATTTGGGAATGTACAAATCAAACCAATATTGCTATCACTTTATTACTATGACTACTTACTACTTGCCACCACCCCACCTACATTATTACAATATTATTAGTAAGGAAGTAACAATCAATTTTTACACTCACTTTGAAGCTCAGCATAAATATTACATATTTATCAAGAAAAATGATATGATAATCAGTAGCGGTATTGAGTGTGATATTTAAATAGAAATCTTAAAACGCTGCTGCGATAAGTTATTGTTAGTGCGTCAACGAGCAACCTGCACGAAGCAGCCCTTAAACCAAAAGTTTTTTTTAGCTTATTAGCATTATTCTCATTATTATTACGAGCAGCAACGCATACTATAATAGTAATAAATTTCTTTAAAAACTGTGCATTTCTTTTGGTTTACTCTCGTTACAATAATAATAATAAATACATCTAAAAGTTTAATATCATTTCACCCTATCGCTGCCAATTATCTCGGTCATGTACAATTATACCATAATATCCCTCCCTATACCTTTCCTTCAGTTCCCCTACAGCCTTTTTTAAAAACAGAAACATCGAGGGAAAATAGAATAAGAATGATGACACTTTCCTAATAAATTTGAGACTGAAATCAGATTAAATCAGAAGTAATAATAAGAAAATGTCTTTAACTTATTCATTCAGGTAATATGATTTTTGTCTGTTTTTTGTTGTTTATAGAAACATGTTGAAATCAATTTTTGAGAGCGATTCCGGCGGCTCATAACATTCTTTCACATTAAACATTAAAACAGTTTCGGGTTGTAATTTTAAGTCATATAGTAAAATAAAAATTAAATTAGTATATAGATGCTATTGCAATTTCAGTTACAAGTAAGTAGGTAGGTAAGAAAGAAATTAATACACTTTTTTAAGTTCTAGAAGAGTTACTTTATGTGTGGGCAGAGTAGTAACTGCATTAAATGCTCTGATAATTAAAGGAATGTTCAATGAAGACAATAATAATGGTTTTTCGATTAATACGTTTTTGTTTCAGCTATTTGTTTCAATAGTTTAGTCTAAAAGATATACTACACGGGTGGGGTAAATGGCCAATTGTAATATGTAATGCCCCAATCGCAACTCAACTCGATTCATTCATGCGGATTTATCAGCGCATTGTTACTTAATCAGCTTGATGAATGCATTTTGTTATAAATGCAACTCATGCTTGACTGTATTTTTATAATGGGAATTTACATTCTTACAAATACGCTGATTTTGGCTGAATATTTGGACGAATTAGCATAATACCAATACGATTTTTTTCTGTTTTTATTTATGTTTTTGCTCAGATTTTTCTAGGAACAAGAAGTTACTATTGGGTTTTATTGCAGTTTAATTGATCATGAATATTCATTACATAAAATGTGTACAATGTATGAATTAATTTAGTCAATTAAAGATTTTTTAAAACTTACAAATACACGCATTTAAATTGGTAAGAATCATCAGGATTCTAAATTCTAAATCTTTTTCTGATATTATTAAGTGTGAGTAAATAGGATTTGTTAGAATAAAACTCGTTGCGGAATAAGTAAAATACTGTTATCCTCTCATCATCATCATCAAAAATTTAATTCCATGGAACACTGACAAAGCTAGAATAGCAACAAATAAAGTACCATGGAGATTGTAACACTGGTTAAACACGATTTGTTTTACTATGATGGTTTCTTCTTATTAAAAACTAAAATGAACTAAATTTACAGATCTCCAGAATTGTAATAAAGTTAAATTTTTAAAAAAGGTTTTTTTTTATTTAGCAGGCGCAATCATCAATGCATATCTTTACTCTAGATCTCTTGCATAATATCTTCAAAAACATTTTTTATTTGTTTGGTCGAGGCTTGCAAAGCCTTTAATTAAAGTTATTTCATTTTCCTACCGTAGAAAAAAAACTAAATACAAATATTCTATGCCAACCCGTGTTATTACAATGTTAATAGTGGAGCCAGGAAATTTAAAGTAATTTCAGCCAACCAAGCATCAATTCTGGAGATTTTTTTTATTTCTTTTAAAGTTTCCACGTAAGGAGACTCACTATTTTAAACATAACAGCAGCAGCATAACTTTAACACAATACTTTAAATATAAAACCAAACTAATTTTCCATCTAGAAACTTGCTGACGGAAAAAATTGATTAATTTCTAGCTTTTCATAGAAATAGCAATTCTAAACAAGAAACCTGTTAATACGAAAAAGTAAAGGAGCTACTATATACTCGGCAGAATAACAAACAACATCTTCCCATTCTTCGGGTTTCCCATGTATTTATACAGAAAGAGAACGTGCATTTTGTAATGTGAAATACAAATATGTTAGTAAGCAAAGCAATTTTATTTTTAAGGAAACGTAAACTTTCATGCTTTAATGCCTACCAAAACCAACCAACTCTACATTTTTCTTACTGACTTCTTCACTCTTTGGAAATATTTCCAACTTTACACATGAAGATGATTTGATGATGAGAACTAACCGTACGTAACAACAAAAATTTATTTACTGCAAGAGTATCATCATGGATGACTCAGTGCTGATTCTGATGCTAATATTTCTGGGATCTTGCACACATGCATAGTAAATACGTACTTTTTTTAGTTGATTCTAACAATTCAGACTAGAAAATTAGAGCAATCTAGGATATGTTTTGATTATTATTATATAACAAGTTAATTTCCAGAACATGAATTAGGAACAAGTCAATCTTGCAATAAAACAATAACAAAGCTGCAATATTTTCTCATCACTGCCTACTGCCTATTCATTTCGTTTCATACCTATCCAATAAAAACGTCTGTCCACGTTAACCATTTTAACTCTAAACTTTTTTATTTGTAAATAAGTTTATTATTACGTAAAGATTCTCTCATGGTCATTTATATAGTACTGAGCTGTGAGCTTTTAGAAAACTACCTAATTACGATCTCAATTATTTCATTCACATTTCCTCGCCTTTATTTTTGTTCTTACGGTGGTTTAGCAAAGTAAATTTGCATAACAGCAAGTCAGATTTTTTAGGCTGAGGAGAAGAAGAAGAAGAATACCTGTTAACTCCCATTTTAACAGACCAGTCTATGCTAAACCAAGATATGCGATTAGAATGTTAAATGTTGTGTAATTATTAAAAGCTTCAGTTAACAATAAAATTGCATGAAAGAAAAAATGCAGTAGTGATTGTTCTTTTTCTGGAATTTGAATTATGCTATATGCATATAACTGTAAGTTTTATAGTTCCATGTGACTGAGCCAGAGATTACGAGAATTATTATTACATTTCGTTTTTTTAGCTATTATTACGCAATCCTCCAGAAATACTGTTAATTTACTCCTCCCCCTCCACCTATTTCTGGCAGACTGACAAGGGTTAATCGAAATTAATTGTCGCAATAAAAGCTCCTGTTAAACTCTGTTACATTGCATGACATTATGCATATCTTTAGCAAACGCTTTTCATTTTCTAAAAGATTTCAGCAGAGAGGGTGTATTTGCATGCAATTTATACAAAACAAATTTAGATGGAATGTAAATCTACCTGAGCCTGGAGGGCCGCTTGATCCTGCGGGAATGCCTTGTTTATGCTGATGAAGATGAGATGGTTCGTTTGGATGTTGTGGTGGCTGCTGCTGCGTGCTGGAGGATTGCAAGGAATTTTGGTGGGAAGGGTGATGTGTAGGATGTTGTTGTTGTTGGTGGGAATTGGAATGAGACATTTAAAATTTACTATCTTTGTGCTGAATTTTATGAAGAATTTAAAAGATTTTCGATAAAAAACCGATTAAATCGTCTCATTTCTGATAATGTCACTTAAACCTTGTCACACTCTGAGAAAGCCAAAACAAACAAATTTGTGCTGTCTATCTTTTTCTAGCAACAATACTCACGCTTATTGAACAATGTATGAGTTAAAATCCCGGCTTCTTGAAACAAACTGTTTATCTCAACAATATTCACAATCCACAAGTAGTATCTCAAAACCCAATTAAAAGCATGAGATGTTTCAAAATCCGCTAGGGCAACCAACACGAGCACTTGTCAAGGAATGCGAATGCTGCAACGATACCATCGATACTGGAAGAATGCACTTCCTTCGTTCAACAAAATCCTAATCAACCACGCTGCTGCATGAAAACACAAAGTCGAGCAAGACCACGAATTGGTAAAACAAACTGTTATTGGGGGAAAGTGAGGGACGACAACAGTTGCAGTAGTGGAAGCTCTCAGAAAAGGGTTCTACTAATTTTCCCTTTCTTTTTTTTTCACTGTTCTTTTTTATTGCTGCTTGATCACATTTTTCACATCGACATACCTATCACCTTCCCTTTCCGCTCACTCCACAAAACTTAGTCCGTGCAGGTGAAGAAGAAAAAGAAGAGGTGAGAAGAGAAGAGGCACACAGAAAAGCTTTTTTCTTCCTACTGTACCAAATAGGAATGGAGGGGAGTGAGCCGTTGCAATCCAATAATAAAGTAGTATCGTTGTTCACCAAATGGCAATACCTTCAGCAGCAGCAGTAGCAAACAAACACTTATCATCACATGAAATTCGAGAATGATATCATGATGATCACAACCACACCACCACCGTCGTCGTTATTATCATCAACGTGTAAAAAGTACGTAAGTAGTGGTGGTGGAGAAGTGAGTCTCACTCAGTCATCTATAGAGAGCGAAAATTTTGTAAGAAAGATTGAAAACACAATTTTAATCATAAAAAAGAAACATGTGGAGGAGGAGGTGGTTCATGATGCTGGTCGTAGTATAGTAGTAGTGGCGACTTAAAACAGTGTATCGCCTATCACTATCTCATTCATTGATTGTGCATTTGTTTAAAAAGGGTTTTGAGATACTACTTGTGGATTGTGAATATTGTTGAGATAAACAGTTTGTTTCAAGAAGCCGGGATTTTAACTCATACATTGTTCAATAAGCGTGAGTATTGTTGCTAGAAAAAGAAAGTAGTAGTGGCGACTTAAAACAGTGTATCGCCTATCACTATCTCATTCATTGATTGTGCATTTGTTTAAAAAGGGTTTTTACATATTTGTAAAATGATGTTGTATTTTTAAGCTTGTTCGCATCGCATACATTAAGAATTACCTTTACCAGCACAATAACAAAAACAAAAACAGAACAACAGCATCGAGCGAGAGCAACAACTCAAATCGCTCATTTTTTCTGTTTAGTTTCATTCTTGTAGAAATGGAATCAGAATCAGTTACTATTTATCTGTTACAACAACAATAATAACACTGCTGTTGATTCACAGTTAAATGTTTGCAAGCAATGGGGCAGTCGAAGACTTTAAGCATGGCTAAAATTGGTTTTCTTGAGCCAGTAGTCGATATTACGTATTATGAGCCGATCATTCAAATTAATATAGAAAGAGCTGAGCAAAACAAAAAAAACTTGCTCTTCATATTCTATTCTTACATTAGATACATTTCATAGAATATGATGATGATGATGATGATGGGATTCCGTAGCAAGTGGAATAGTATTATGATAACGAACGATTATGATGCGTTTAAAATTTTCCTTCTTGTAATTTTTAAGCTTATCAACATCTCCAATTAAAAATTACATTTTGTTACAGTCTTTTCCTAAGTCGATGATCTAAGACTTTCGTAATATTTATATAAAACATGGAGGAGGGAAGAAAGAAGTACAAAAAATTGAGCTGATTACCAGTTTCAGGTTAAAACGGCGAAGAGACTACGTTCTATACTGTAAACGATATGAATGAATGCTTCTTGAAATGCTCGTGGAGTAGAGCATAATATTTTTAGACATTCGTTTCACTTTATGCGCTCGACTCCAGAATAAAAAAATCTCTGTATGAATTTTAATAGCAAACGGAGAGATAACTGTTATTATTTCTGAGATAACAAGATAATTAGCAAACAAGTTAGTTCTCATCAAGAAGTTGATGCTTGTTTTAAAACGACCAATTTCTTTGTGGTATGGAACGAACGGTAACATATTTCCTGTTTCTTCTTTTCGTCTTATGCTCTGCTGTTGCTGCTACTGGAAAACACGAAATGCGTAAAAATCGGTCGTCCAACAGCAAAACAACAACAACAACAACAACAACAAAAGAGAAGTTTATTGTGGGAAACGGTTCACATCAAATACCGAATGAGGAGGATCAGTTTATTTTGCATTTTATTAGCCGTGTGAGTACCTTCCTTAAATCTGTAATATTTATAAAGTACAGATATTTTATTTTATATAATAATAATAATACAAAGCCTTTATAGTAAAA
>JAHZNJ010000662.1:0-12139 GCA_027744475.1 Lepidocyrtus cf. sotoi NNG-2020
TTACAATTTACAACAAGTAGGACAGCTAATCTCATTTTTGCTGGTACCATTTCCATGCATTGATAGAAGACTTGGTGGAGTAGGAAAAGTGGAAACGCTCAAATGCTTGAGGATGGAATTTCATTTTTTTTCGTCAGAAAAAAGCTGACCATGTTACAATGCTTACTGAATATTATTATATGGAATGTTTTAAATAGGAAGGTTAATAGATTATGAATGTCTCCCTCCATAAATAAAACATACACAAAAGTCCCTGCCAGAAGAATATAATGGGATTTACACGTGCCCAATTTTTACCTTAAATTCCCACGAATTTTTTGCCATACCTACTTTCCTTTTCCGTATTGTTTGCTGAGCTGTTGAGCCTGAATTGGACTTCTTTTTATTTTTTCATAAGTATAAATACCTTACCTACTTACATCGCGAATGGGCCTTTAAGATAAGAAGATGGTAGGTAGTAGTGCTTTCCTTCTTATTCCTTTTCCTTTCTTCCAAATACAAACTTACAAAAGTTAAGAAGGAAACAAGAATAGAGATGAAAAAACTTCCTTAAGCTGATGATGTGAGCTACCTTATTTTCAAAAAAAGCAGGGAACGGATCAAAAGACATCAAAATTTTGAAGCAATAGCGAATTGTACGAGTGAAAACAGAAAACTAACATTTAAAAGAATAACACAGAAATCAATTTACAGTACAAGTATCTGCTGGAAATTTCTCTGGCTGTTAATTAAGCAACTCATGGAATGGAAATAGCAGCAGCATTTATTAAACGATCCAACATTTCAAAGGCTTTTAGGCTACATTAAGAACGTCTGAGCATTTTCCCTAATACTTTGCAGTTAATAATAATCATGTCGTCATGAAAAAATGGATGAAGTCGTTCAATAGACTAGTTGACTCCGTGTAAGTAAAGATGACTCTCGACTGGATGTGTGATAAACAAACAGCAGGGCACCACCATATCATTCCATACAATTGTACCGCCACCATCACTATAATTGTGCCGTCTCATAAAATGTAAAAAAAGACTATCTAGTAGGACTACTAAAGTAGTAGAAAAATGATGTTTTTCCTGAGTCTCTGCTTATGATAAATTTGTGTTGTTATTGTAAAGAGGAGGAGGAGTGGTCCATCCAATCCAGAATAAAAGGAAACAGGAGCACGTTTCCCCAGTAAAAAAGCTTTTTATTCTTGCCAGCGATTGCCGAAATCTACTTAAATGCCTTCTCCTGCTAAGACACGCCGTTTGTGCCAAATGTAGCGAAAGGGAAGGGAACATTCTACTACAAATATACACACTCAAGAAGAAAAGATAGATACCATTTTTTCTTCTTTTTTCGCATTTCCTTTTCCCCTTGAAGAATCAATTCCCTTGAAGGTTCCCCACCACCACCATCATCATCTTACATGTATGATGATAAAATAGCACTACCAGATTCATATTTATTCATGTATTTTCTTCCAGAAGTAGTATAAAGGACTCCTTCTACACAATACAGCTCACTCAGTCAAGTCAGTCATGCATAATTTTTTCTAAAAAAAATAATAAAAACTCGAAGCTCAGAGTCAAAAAGAGGGGAAAGAGAGAAAGAGAAAAAAAGATAAAAAAATTGCTAACAAAGGTACTGAGGGAATATAAAGATGGAACAGCACAGCAATATAAAATGTTTTTCCTACAAGTTGTTGTATTGTTAGCGTTGTACCAAGGCATGATCGTTGCTTTCATGCAGAATGCGGATGATTAAAAGAAATGAAAATGTGTAGTACAAAAAGTTGCTGTTTCATCTTTTGAGGTAAATGATTATTTTTCCTTTCTTTTTTTTTCTTTTCTCTTCTGTATATAGCACAAGAAACGCAAACGAGACGTGGCAAAAAGTACAGACTCAACTGTTGAAAGAGCAGCAGCAGCTTCATCAATATTACCAACAGCAGCAACAACGCTATCATCAACTACAGCAGCAGCAGTCAAAGAGAAATATGTCCAGCTGTTCTGACAGTCTCATTATGGCATCACTTCAAAGAAATTCGAATAATCCACAGTCAAGGTATGCCAACCAAGGTCATAATGATAATCAAGCAAACCCTTTCGCAGCGGTTTTAGAATTTCCAAGCGGCAGCAGCAGCAGGAACAGATCTATTCATCCGAGTTCCTCCTCCTCCTCTTCATCCTCATCATCAACAACATGGCCAACAACAGTCTCTCAGTCTCAGGAAACTGATGATGATCAAGGAGGTTTGGAAACAGACCTTGAAAATGTTGTGGTTGGCGCTGGTCATGTGTATGATGATGATCATAATCACAATACTGAGGATAATGATGATTTCCACGTCGACGGAGGAGATGAGCGTCACCAACACCACAACTGGAACGGTGGTGGTGGCGGCGGCGATGAGGACGAGAGTGAAGAGTCCTTAAAAATCAATCGAAGTAAGCCACTTTTTAATACAGGGAACAAGTCCTATTTCCTCTGAGAAACGGAGGAATTGGAAATGGCAACAGCAACGTGAATAGAAACGTGAATCCGTCAGCAAATCTTCCAGCAGATCCTTTTCCAATTCCCTACTCATCATTGTCGTCCTCGACAAATTCAGAAGGAAGCGGCAGCAACAGTAACAGCAACATCCGATCACCTTCACGAAGTTCCATGACTTTTAGCAGTCAACATAATATAAACGATAATGTGAATCCAGCACAGCATGGAATCGTCCCCTCTTCTTCTTCAGCATCCTCATCGTTTGCTACTGGTTTATTAGGTGTTCGCACAGTGTCAACGAGTGACAATAATAATGGAATGGGAGTACTAAGCAGTAGTGGTAATAGTGCTCCTCACGTCAATAGCAATAGTAATAATAATCGTAATAATAATCACAACGGAGGAGACCCGCACGGTGGCGACGGTGGTGGTGGTGCTGGTTCTCCTAACTTTGACGATTTGAGCGAACAAGAGAAGCAATGGTTTTGGGATAGTTTGCTGCCATCCTCACATCAACATCATCATAATACGCCAAGACCTGCTACTGGATTTGTACCTGAGTGAGTGAGTGAAGTTATTGAGAGAGTAGAGTGAGTGAGGAAGAATATAATAGAAAGAAAGAGAAATGTGGAGAGTCATCCTTGTAGTAATGATCGTTTCTTTTGAAGGGCTTGCAAAGTATTATATGCACTTTACTACTTTTTCGTCTATGTACTACTACTTCGTCGTTTCGTACACTTCATATAAATCTTTCGGAGAAAAGCTGATTTCCTTTCTCTCTCTCTTCCTGGAAAACCTTAAAAATTATTTGGAGTAAAAAAATAAGATTTTTTGCTGGGAATAATTCAAGAGTTTTTCTTTTTGCTGTGTATAATAATCATGCTTCTTTCCTTAATACTTCTACCTATCTACGTACATACATGCTTTTACATAGAGAATAGTACTCTAATAAAACTAAAGTGCTAGTAGTTTGTACTTTTTCGGTCTAATTGGAGCTTGAGGAGCTTCTCGCTACTCCTTCAGGAGTAAGAATGCGGATGAAATATGGTTGCCCTTTCTCGTTTCATTCGTACAAAAAAGACTATAGAAGGAAAGTCAGCCAAAGCTACTTAACATGTGCTTTCTTAATTAAATATTTTTGGTCTGGAAGCAAAATGAGTGTCTGTCCAATTATTTATTTTAATGATGATACTTATACTTATGCCCAATACAAATGAAAATATGGATGGAGTGAGAAGGTGTAAAAGGCTACGTTTAAGTGAGTAACACAAGTTGTGCCATACCCTACCTACTTGCAACAATTATAATTCAAATCTATTTACTGCGTATTACTACATAAAGTAAGAGATATTTTTCGATAAATCTACTAAATATTATAAATCTGCCGTACTCCAGAAGAGAGAAATAGTTAACACTTCACTGCCTTTAGTTGTAATTGTAACAACGAGCTGAAAACGAGTGCCTTATGGAACTCAATAAAATGCATCCTTGCATAAGAAATTAAAAATTTGAGTCTTGGTAAAAAAAAATTATCCCGAGAGATTTTCTCTTTGTTAGAGATATTTCAGGTTTAAGCCATACAAAAGTAAAATTATAATGAATACAATAACTTTAGGTATATAGACACACAACACACTCTTTTCTACTCTAAAACCAATGGAGAAATTTCAGTAATAAATTATGTTGCACAATAAGCTCGATTTCTACTTGTATAGGTAAATAAAAAAACTCTGCCAATATAATGTTATGTACTAGGCAAATATACATACATACCTACATAGAAAGCACACGCGTGTAAATAATAACTACTTGTTGTAATTTATTTGTAAGTATTATAAAATTTTATATGTAAATATTATGTAAATACATACTAAACAAATTCTGGAAGCTTTGCTTCATTAAAGATACAGAAAATTACAAAGGAATTGATTTTGGCATTTTTTTCATTTTTCATTATAATACATTATTATGCAAAAATAAAACTATTTTCTGTTTCCCTGTACTAGTATGTGTGGGGTCGCGTCGTAGCGTCTACTAATGACGAAGTTGAAAAGTTGAATTAAGCACCCTTTCTCGACACACTTCATTTTGGAAATATCTGGAAATATAGGCATGGAATGATGGAATGAATGAATTGAAAATGCGAGTTGTGAGATGTGGATGAATGTGAAGTATGCCGCTGCCGCTCGGCTCTCTGAATCTGTATGCTGCTGATGAAGAATTCAGAAACTATTCCAGCTTGAAACTTTCAAATATATAATTTAAAAGAAGAAGAAAAAAATCGTTTGAAAGTTTTTCTGCAAAAGTAGAGACGGAAAGGGGCTTTCTTTCTCTTTCTCCCACATTCCCAATTTGGCATCGAATAATTTATTCGTTTCTGTTTGCCAAAAGCAGCAGCAAGCAACAGCGTAGTAGTTTCATGAGAATGTAGAGAGGAGAGGAGGAGGAGAAAGTTTGCCTTCTAGTCAGAATTTTGTTGTTGATGTAAAAAAAAGTGTAGAAGCTACGAATTCATAATGACATTTTTGCTACAAACACAAGCCTAACAATTTGTCTTTTTGGAAAACTACCAGTTGATTATTACTGGAAATGAATGGGGTTTCCATACGACGACACGATAATAAAGGAGTTGGGTGAGTAGTGAATTGTAGAACTGATAAGTTAAATAAAGTTTTCATTTTTAAAACCTTTTTCATCATCATTTATGTATATTCTACAGACAAAAAAAGACGAATAGTAAAACCAGACCAATTAAATGACTCTAAAAACTTGTAGTTTTACAAAGTTTGTATCAATGTTGTTGTAGCTCTCTGTTAATAAAGTTTTTCCTTTCATCTATGTATCTATTTTCAAAAGTACGCAATGCAATGGAAAGGTAATTACTACGTAAATATTATATTTGCCACCTAAAAACCATCGCACGAATGAAGCATCCCTTGCTTGCTGAAACAGTTTTGTATGGCTTGCTTTCCCCTGGTTTGACAAGTTTGAATATGAAAGAAAATTGTGAAAAACACTTAAATCATTACTATTGCCTACTCGTCTGCACTTTCTTCAATCGTAATCAATTTGAAAACCTAACAGATTGAAGCTGTTTGCTTTTAATGGTGTTAATGAGCTGATATCGTTGAAGTGAACAAGTAAACAAGGCTTTAACGTATTATGCAAATACTCTTTAATATATTTACCGGATGTTCCTGTAATATTCTATCGGATGATGAATTAGTGCCTTTCCTTGCAAAATCTTCCTTTAATTTTGAATTTAGATTTCAGCCTCCTTTTATGTCAAACGCACGTATTAACAGTTTACGTGTCAACCATCCGGGGAAATTTCTGCTGATGTGATTCATTTTTCGAAATAAAAATTAGGATGATAAATGAATGCTGCTGATGAGATCTAAAACAAAAAAATAAAAAATGAGCAAAAAGTCTCAATATGAATTTCCCTCTCCTCTCTTTAAATTCCTAAAAACGAGACAGGAATGCCGTACAGCAAAATCCCATCAAGATCAGAGAGTATTTAAATGTGCCGCGTCGTCAAAAATTACATGGCGTATGATTTCTTTTGGTTCATCATGGTTTTAGGTACCTATGCATAAATCCCTAAAAGCCATTGTTCATTATTAGCAGCGGCAGCAACATCAAGGTAGTAGCAAGCAGCCTAGCAGCTCTACTTCTCTTCTTTGGGAAAGGAAAAATATGCTTAATGTGCTAGGAAGATAAAGTGCCTGGGAAAACCTGGATGATCCTACTTTCACTTCACAAGAGATAGAGATGGATGGATGTTCTTTTCCCGTTTTTACTCACACACCAGCAACTGCAAAATCTCATGCCCTTTTTCTATAGTTAAGTATTAATTTTTCATTTTTTACTTTTAAAGGAACATATTTTCCAGTTGGTATAAAGTTTCGTATGTTTGCTCCCTCTGTAGAAAGCTGATAGTTTATAACGGTCGTATAGTTTAGTACATGTTTATTTCTAGTTAAATAATATTTCGTGTCATTCTCGACGATAGTGAATAACGTTTTCTAAGAACGACAGTAAAGTTTTCATCAAGAAGAACCAGCAGTTTCACGCTCTTTACAAACAGAAGAACACAGGCATCAATAATAATACATATTGCCATACTCAATTTAGTATATAAAAGACAAAATAGGTTTAAATGACATTTCAACTTTATTTTTTAAGATCAAAGGGATTCTTTTAATATTATTTTCTGTGAAAAGTTTCGACTTTAAAGCAATTTCCTTTTCTCTCTTCCCCTTTCAAAATTTCTTAGATCAAACGAACTAAAAATAAACTCCCCCTTTTTGCAAATCCTTTCGTAAATTGAAATTTTAACTGCTCAAATAAAGCCAGGTAGAAAGAAAATAAAGAAAAGAGAAAGTGGAAAGTTATTTGAGACTGGCTCGGGTCTTGTACCCGCAGCAGTCTAAAGCAATTCTCACGTAGTACAAATACAAAGAGGAAGAATAAGGAAATGTCATTCGAAAAGTGCTTATTATTATGCTACTATGACTGCCAACCATCCAACAAACCAAGAACTTTCCAATTTTCAACACCATCATCATCCTTCCGTTTTAATAATAAGAGCTTCAGTTATTCTTTACCAACTACGTATACGTATGACCGAATAATAATCTTCCTTTTTAAAATTTCATTAAAATATCATAATAATAATAACAGCAATAACAACAAGCATTCATTCAAGCGACCTGTACAATATTCTCTGCATACCTCTTTTGGTAACTAAACTATATTACACTTATGCAAGTATGTATTAAATGATGAAGGTAGTATAAATATTCCCCGATTCTCGGAAAATCGTTTCAAAATCGTGATACGGTAAACAACATTGCAGCAGCAGCAACAGCATTGCTGACAACGGGTTTTAGGCTACATTTTTGGAAGAAATCTGTGTGTGCGGTAGACCACGAAAATAGAACATGCAATATTTTACAAAAGCTACTAAGGCTAACGCTGCAAACAATGTAATGTAAAGAGGAAAAGGAGAGTGAAAGGAGAAGAGCCTACTTCTATGAGAAAGTCGAACAGCAGCAATGAAAAGTCAAGAAAAATGCGACATGGATGAAAAAAGTTTCCTTTTGCAACCTACCTCCTGACTTCTGCTTTTTCTACTGCTAGTTTACTTTTTGTGAGCGAGCTGGAAATATATTTTTTTCACTCCTACCTACTCCTGTTTACCACCACGAGACGATGAGAATGAGTTGAGAAGGTTGAAAAACGACGGGTGATCCAATATCAAAAAGAAAAAAAAATAGTTCAGTAGAGCCAGACAAACCAACACATACACACAAACAACTATTCTACTGGATTCCTGTGGAATACTTNAATGAGTTGAGAAGGTTGAAAAACGACGGGTGATCCAATATCAAAAAGAAAAAAAAATAGTTCAGTAGAGCCAGACAAACCAACACATACACACAAACAACTATTCTACTGGATTCCTGTGGAATACTTATTATTATAAGTTTAGAAGAAAAGAAGAAGGAAAATGAGAAAGGGGAAGGAAGAAAGAAGGTGAATTGCAAGCAAGCAAGGTCCCAATAGATATAAATCCTTCACTAGGTACTTACTCTCATTTTATCACCTTTCAGTTCCGCCATTACTACACGTAAAAGGACAGGTAAGAAACATTGGGGATGTATAAGATTTGTTTGTTTGTTTTCTGTTTGCCCTGTGTGATGTGTTGTGTGATGTGGAGGAAGAAGGGAGGAAGGATCGTTTGTCTTTACGCCATCATTTCACAAAAAATTCTCCAAAGATTTCATTTTGAAGGGATAAGGATAAGATGAGACGGGAAACGTAGTATTATTATCATGGTTTTGACGTATTATTAAAGTCTAAATAAACATACAATTCTACTATAGCCCAAAAAGTTTTTATTATTATCATTCCACGTTTTTTGTAGAATAAGACTTTTCTTTTTTTCGGTAGATTTGGAAAAGTTCCATCCCCCATCCTTTAAAAAACTTGAATGTTAGTTTGGTTGGATAAATATTGCAAACTTTATCGTAAGGCAGGAGAATAGTTAGTACCTTCTGGGAAATATTCATCATTTTAAACATTAAGCTTTCAGTTTTAACATGAAAAGGGAATCAAACTTTTTTATCATACTTGCAAAAGTAGAAAAGCTGAAATGGTTGAACAAACAACAAGCGATTAATTGAAAAGACTTGAGCTTGAGCATCGGGCATGGTATAAAAAATGAGCGGCAATTTTGGTTTAGTTTGGTTTGATTCTCTCAGTTTTCAATAATTTATTCCTGGATAGAACGGTTCAAAAGTGCGTGCACTGCCAGATCGAGATTTTTTATTATAAGAGTTGGAAAGATACATACACAACAATAATATGACGTAAAAGCAAAATACACAGCCAGATGTTTTAAAGTTGCTATTTTCTCTCGGTATTTTTTTTTACAGTAAAAAGATAACAGCAGTAGCAGCAGCAGTAGCAGTGGTCGTAGTAGAAAACCCCAAAAATAACAATATGAGGTCATATTACTACAACCCAGATATAGATGCTATTTCCTCCTCCTCCTTCGAAACGGTTATATTTTTTTGGCTGACAGTCCGGTGGCGCCATTATTTATGTCTTTCCTTTTATACGTACTATATAAAAATAATTTTGTCCAGCCGTAAGAGTATTAGAGAGCAGCAGACCTCCACCATGGCCCCTGTCCTTCCGTCGTCCTTTTTTGTTCTTTAGAAAAGAAAAAAAATGTGGATCAATTTTCACTGGAGTATTTATACAGGAGCTCTCTTTTTTTGCTACAAAAAGAAAAAAAACTACTACTACAACATCTACAACGACGGTTACACACAACTTGAACATTATTTCAGTAATATTTCAACACAAGCAAAAGAAAAAGAAAAGCAAGCAAAGGAGGAAAATTTGTATTTAAGCTTCAAAAATAAATAATCTTACATGGACTGCTGCTGAAGATGAATGCATTATGCAGGCCAGTCTTTACGAACTACTACTACTATAAATACCTCAGTACCCTTGAAACTTTGATAAACACAAAAAGGCATTAGTCACAGGAAGGAGCAGAGAGCAGCAGAAAGAAAGAACTCCAGTAGTGGTCTGGTCAGTTGGTCACTAGTGCTTAAAAGGACGGCTTTGTTTATATTTCTGGGAGCATTTATTTAGGTATGTTTGAACATTTTTACGCCTTTCTCCTTCTTGTCGTCGTCGTGCTTACTTACAAGTACGTGGAGGAACTAATGCAAGCAAAAACCTCTAAAGGACGGCTTTGTTTATATTTCTTGGAGCATTTATTTAGGTATGTTTGAACATTTTTACGCCTTTCTCCTTCTTGTCGTCGTCGTGCTTACTTACAAGTACGTGGAGGAACTAATGCAAGCAAAAACCTCTGTAAAAAATTTTCGCCAAAAGAAAGGACCTAGAGAGAGAGAGAGAGAGAGAAAACGTTAAATACTACGTGCCCAAATACATACATCATATTAAATCGCAAACATTTTCCCCTTTTGTTTTCACTATTCACCAGAAATCCTGTGAAAAAACATTCCAGACCGTATTTATTTTTTACGACGGTAAACAAAAGAAAGCTGTGGTACTGTGATGATGGTCTATGCTTGCATGCTCTATCTTCCTACATGGGTTTTAGTGTGATGTCTAGGCCAGACTAGGTTACTTTACTACTACAACCTCTCAACTAAACCTATGTTTATTTTTATTCGGGCACCTCTTTAATACCTTGAAGCAATATGGAGGAGCTTAATAAAGTTACATGTTTCGTAGGCATTTTACTTTGTTTTTATAATAAAGTTTGTTAGTAGTAGTAGAGCAGCGCCATGCTCGGACCGCAAAACTGCCTATAAATGATAAGAATTAACAATGTATTGTTTTGTGTAGGCAATAGCAGGCATGCATTATATCATGCCACGACGGCAAAACGAGGGATTTGAGGAGAAGAGGGCGTCAGCAATACCTACTTCCTCTCTAATATATCCTATGAATATGCATAACATCGTTGAAGGTTACACCTGCTATTAATGGGGAAAAGTATTATTATAAGTCTTTCACTGTTGTATGACGACATGGCTTCGTTGAAGTGTTTATGGGAATTAGTGAGGTAAAGTCAAGGGATCATTAGAAAACTTTCTAAATGAGAATAATGGAATTAATGCGTGTATAAAACTAAAGATGATACGTAGGTACGTATAGGTAGGTAGGTATACGTTACAAACTTTTGGAAAAGTAATAACATAACACAAAAGTACATTTTTAATTATGTACATATCTTAAGCTCCATCATGAAAGCTACATTATCATCGCCATACATTTTGTCTTAATAATAGGCAACAAAAGAGATTGAGTAGGTAGGTTTGGATGATGGCCGTTGTATAGAGTCTGCAGTCGTCTGCGGAGGTAGGTAAGAGATAGGTCCACATTATAGTTAAGGTATTTAGGTTCGGATTCACTCACTCACGTTAATTATCTTAAGCCTTTAACAGTATACCTATTATGGATAGATAGATTATTAGGGAACGCCTATTACCACCACAAAACCTATAATATTGTATAAATTTCATAAGGTAAGCTTAAGTTTTTAAAAGAGTTTTCTGAATGTGAAATGAAATGTCAGAAAAGGAAGCCGCCTATTTGGACGTGAAGGAAAAGTTTTTACCTTTCACTCGTTCTGGTCTATCTTGCACTCTGGGATGGCTACAGGGGCTATTGGTATTTTGCTGACTAAGCCTTTTTCTAAAGCAACAGCAGCAGTAAAATGGTGTTGGTCAGAGAAGTTGTGTTTTTCCTGGAATGTAACATGTGCTCCATGTATTTGCATATTATTCTTTTTGCTATTGCTGCTAGACAGAATAGTTAACTATCAACCCAACACTATGTTTTGTCGTGTCATGTAAAATAGTAGACTCAGGTCGGAAATACAATGAACACGTACTTCCTCTACTGTATTTGGATCGGAATAAGTACCCAAATATCTAGCAAGAGCAAGCACAACACTTTATGTAGTACGTACGTGATACCATTTTCATTATTTATCCTAGTTTCATATCATCATCGCTCGTATTACATTTTTCATTTTTATTCCTCCAGCAAAAAAATTTTGTTATTGGCTAAAAAAATATTTTGCGTTAATGAAGCTGAGAGGGAAGAGAATAGAATTTAGCTTTTACTTGTTAGCCTTCTTCTTCGGTTAAATACTATTACATGTTTTATTAGCTCGCCTTAGTTGCTGCCGTGACGTTGTTGTAGAAGGAAAATGTAAAAGTTAAATGTATTCTAATGAAATGTAGATCATGCCTGTGAAAGTCGACATGGGTTTACCCACTCTTGCTAATTCCACCTTATAATATGCAGGCAGGGCAAACACGGTCATCGCTTCTCTTGTTTTTTTTCATTGCAGAAAATTCTAAGCATGTAGACAGGCAAGTCACTCTGCTGCTGCTGCTGCAACAACGTCAATGGTCACAACTGCAGTAAAGAAAGCAGAAACAAAAAAAAGTTCTTTGGAAAACAGACCATGATGATCAGATCAAACAGAAGAGAGAGTACGCTCAAAGCATATATTGGACAAGGAACCAATGAAGCAAAAAATCCTTTCTTTCATTCTTTCCTTCTTCTTTTCTTACTTCCTTTTCCCTTCTCTTTTTTT
>JAHZNJ010000663.1:0-20060 GCA_027744475.1 Lepidocyrtus cf. sotoi NNG-2020
CTTTGATTTATCCGTATTTTTTTCTTCTTCTTTCTTTCAAGAAAATAAAATGCTTTAGCAAAAAAATGGATTTTCGAGAAGAGTTTAAGAAAGAGGAAAGGGTTGACCATCTGCACTTTCTTTCAGTAAAAAGAGTCACATGAGGACTGCATAATATATCTCGAAAACACTTTTTTTTAAAAGTAGACGGGGAAGAAGATGAAGAAAAGAGACAACAGTTAAGTCAGTCCTGGGGAAGCAAAAGAAGAAGAAATGTGGATTTGTTTCTGTCTCTCTCTCTCTCTCTCTTTCTTTAAAACTCTCACTGCTGCTTGCTGCTGTGATCTGGATGATGATGCCCTGTAGAAGCATTAGAAATGTCAGAGGTGTCCCTGTCCCATTAGTTTAAAGATGGGTTGAGTGAACCTACCATGGCCATAGCTATGATGGCATGCCTTACGTAACTGTTTCTGTAGGAGAGGAAGAATATTATGCTTTGCTCTCTCTTTCCCTTTGACTTGACCAGCTCCTCATAATTCCTCCTCCTCTGCCCTGCTCCTGTTAAAAAAGTAAAAGACGAAAGAAGAAAGCCAAATGCACTGTCAGGGTCAACTTCCCTCATTCATTCCTGTCATTCCTTATAATTCCCAGTCCCAGGAGCAGTTGTTATGTAGGGATGGTGGTGGTGTAGTGTCGGAGCTACTATTATCGCCGCTGCTGCTGTGATAAACGCTGTAAAGCTAACAAATTTTATGGAAAAGAGAAAGGGCACGCACATAACAGCAGCAGCAGCACCACCACCACCATCACACATCAGAAGCCATCGTGTCAGCTCAAAGTTCAGAGCAGCTTACTGTGCATTTAGCCAAACTTTCCTCATTCATTCCTGTCATTCCTTATAATTCCCAGTCCCATGAGCAGTTGTTATGTAGGGATGGTGGTGGTGTAGTGTCGGAGCTACTATTATCGCCGCTGCTGCTGTGATAAACGCTGTAAAAAGCTAACTTAAAGCTAACAAATTTTATGGAAAAGAGAAAGGACACGCACATAACAGCAGCGCAGCAGCAGCACCACCACCACACATCAGAAGCCATCGTGTCAGCTCAAAGCTCAGAGCAGCTTACTGTGCATTTAGCCATATGCACCAAAAAAATAAAAGTTGAATGTTTGTTTGAGTTTGAATAGATATTTAATGTGGATGTGGAAAGTAGTAAGTGGAAGTTGGAAGCTGAACAAATTCAGCTGAGAGAAAAACTTTAAAGAAAGGCTTAAAGGATTTTCTATGCTGCTAGTTACAAGTCAGACAGAGCTCTTTAAAGCTCACAGCAGCAGAAGGCTTTAACTAACTTAACTTATAAAACTTATAAATTCCTGGTATGCAATACAACGGAAGGAGAAGAATGATCCTGAAGTATTTTGACTTTGGAATTATTCCAAAGCTCACAATGTCAAGATCAATTTTAGCTACTTTCGTCAACTAACAAACAATCCTGCCAGTGAGAGAGAGAGAGAGAGAGTTTGTGGAATTGAAAATCGTTTCATCAAAGGCATAAGAAAAGGAAGGCATTGTTCTCTGCATTGCAATGTAATGTTAATCCACTAAAATATAATAAATACATAAGGTATAATATGCTACTGATACACAGAAGATGTTGCAGGGAAAATTAGTCTTAAAATCTAATAATACATAAAATTTGACCCTAATCTTTAAAAGATGCTTTACCAACAGAATCAATAACTCAACATAAAGATAAGGCATGAAATTCTTCTATAACTATTGCATCGAGTTTAAATCAAATGACTGGATCTGACATGCGAATATCGTAAAAGATTGAAAGTCCCTTGCCTATTATGGTTTATTTAACAGTTTAATAGTTTTGCAGTTACTCCAAGTGTGTGTTAATTTTTTTGCTTAATTAAAATCAAGACTTGTAAAACTTTTTAAAATACTCTCGTTTTCTTCCTCACACTCTTCTAACTAAATGACCAATTTAAAACTTTTACATTGCTATTTCCAATGAGCTCATAATACTTACATTATTTTCCTCATTAAAAGGGTGGGTGGCATGAAATATCTATTGAAATAGACAGTTCTCCACTCTTTGATGATGATGCTGCTGTTGATGGGAAAATAACTACCTAGCTATTATAAGCCCTCCCCACCACTCTTTTAAATTTTCCCGTAGATTTTTATGTGTATTTTATTATTATTATTACCATTATTTAGAGAAAAAAACGAGAGGATAATATGTAAAAGAAGTAAAAGTGGGAGGGAGAAAAGAAAGGGAGTCCTTCAACTTCGAAAGCTTATTATTAAAAGGGAAGGTGGCAACGGCAACGTTTCACTTTTTCCTTCGTCTCCTTCTTCTTCTTCTTCTTCACACGTTACTGTTTTTTACTTCAAAATTACCCATTTTGAATTCTGAACTTGTCTCATTTTCTTTTTTTATCTGCATTGCTCTTCTTTGTAATCACTTTTAGTAAAAAACTAACAAAATAACATTACATTAAGAGCAACAGTCTCTACTCCTCTGCTCATGAATTGGATCACACACAACAAAAAAGACCTTAAATCTAATAGGGAAATCCTTTATTATCTACTCTGCAGCAGCAGTTAGCTCAGACACGTTGTTATTATTACTTCACTCTCTCTCTAGCGGAGAAGAAGAGCGAAGAGGAGATCACAATGAAAAAAAGTCCATTAAGGCGCAAGCAAACTGATCAACTTTTCAAATTCATTAAAGGCGAATATTTATTTACTATTCTGAAAGGAAGAAGATGAGATGAAGTTGAAGAGGAGTGAAAAGGAACATGAAATAATCATTGGGTGATATGATAACAGTTGAACTTCTATAATTGTGATTACATTGATGACGTTGATGGTGGTGGTGGCGATGGCGATGACGCAATGATCAAATGGTGATGGAATGGGACTCCCACTAAAAAACTAAAATGGATGTCTCCTAGAAGGAAAAGTCATTTTAATTCTTATCCAAATGACTTTTCTCAATGTGTCTTGTTTTTTATTGTGTTTGCTCATTTTCACACCAAACTTTTTATGTGCTGATGTTGCTGCTGCGCTCAAAGCTCACCCTGTCTGTTCTGTTCAAAACTTACATTGTGTTGTACAAAGAGAGGGATAGAGAGGAATTGAAATGGTTTTGATAGAAAAGCAATTCAAGATAGTATTATTTTTTAAAGAGGCTAAGATTTCAAACGAAAATTTTCATTTTCTTTTGTTTTTTCTTCACCCCTCTTCGTTTCTGATTCTTTATTTGCGCGAGATGAAAATGATTATAACAACGCAACGGATAATCATGACGATGATGATAACAAACGAAAAAGAAAGGGAAGGAAATGCAAGCAAAAGAAGATGTCGGTAGTTAGTAGTTCAAGGCAAAGTTGGAAGCAGGCGGTTTGAATTTTAAAATGAGTCAAATGACTGGATCTGACATGCGAATAATAATCATGACGATGATGATAACAAACGAAAAAGAAAGGGAAGGAAATGCAAGCAAAAGAAGATGTCGGTAGTTAGTAGTTCAAGGCAAAGTTGGAAGCAGGCGGTTTGAATTTTAAAAGGAGTCAAATGACTGAAAGTACTCGTATTTTTTGTTTTGGAGGATTTGGAATTCCAATCAAATTTAGAACATGAATCGTATTCTCTTTGGTTTTTTTTCATTGAAAAATTTTACTTTAATTTAGAAATTCAGATAATATTATATCCTCCTTATTTTCCTAATCAGCCTTCTCAACAAGAAAGCGGCGTACTTTTACTTTTGCGTAGAGAGAAATGGGAAGAAAAAATATTTGAATCGAATCAAGTTAATAAAAAACAAGCACGAAATAGCAATCTCCTCGTTTCATTTTCAATTTTCTTTTGATTTGTAGGAAAATTACGCTAAACTAAAGACCATTAGGTTTTCATTTTTAGTTTGGTTATTCAGTGTTAAAAAACTCATTATCACGTTTTTAGGGATGAAAAGTAGCACTTTAGGATTGTTTCTCAGAAGGAGAAGTATTTAGCAATTTATTTTAAGTTTGTTAAATACGCTGTGTTGTGTAACAAGAAGGCATCTGGTTTTGATTACCAGTTTTTATCAACAACTAAGGAAAGTAAAAGGAAAGCCGCGTAAAAGGGTATCGGATTACCTACATTACATCGGAATCAGAATAAAAAAAAGTAATTTCTCATAAAAAATGGTACTGTTTAAATTTAAAAGATGTAAACAGGTGGTAAAAATGCTTAATTAACGTAAATAAAATATTCAAGCATCCTTGTTGAATTTTGGTTACAGAGGAAGAAAATCAGGTTAATTTTCAATTTTAATCCTGTTGATGCCGTAAATAAAATTAAGAATATTGTTAAAAACAATCATTACATAGATGGTAAGCCCACTTCACTCCTAAATGCAATTTCCATCACATACAAACGTGGTTTCCTTAAAAATAGTTCATGAAGAAGTAAATGCAGTTTTAGAATTTGTGCATCATGAAGAAATCCGTGCTTTTATGAAATTTTGGTAATGAATCTTTCCTAGCTCCAGGGTCACTTCATTTGGTAACACACGGCTTGGTTATCTAAGCGTCTCACATCGGTAGCAACATACTAGATCCTGCTACTGAACAATACGCCATTCATCATCATCGAATACGCCGAAGAAAAAAAGTTTTCTTCTCTTGAAAAAAGCTTTTCTTCTTTTTCTCTTGCAATGCAATCCAAACTTTACCATTTTTTCGCATAATGAATTCCATTTTTATATAACGCGAACGAACGTCGCGTCACGACTTGGCAATCACTTCGATGATTTAAGGCTCTATTAATTATCCGCCTTTCATTTACATAGCAATCAAACCAATTACTACTTTTTACTTTTTTACTATTCATAAGAAATCGAAAGCGATTGGCATTGTAGAAAAAACCACAGGGCTTACATGCTATGAACGAGTCTTCTCCAAATCCAATACATTCAAGATTCAAATGATAAAAAACCGTAAAATAAAAACCATATCAAAAAGCAAGCAGAAGTTTTTATTGAATTCAGTAGACTGTGGACTGGGACTAGGTATACGTGTCAAAATCCCTTATAAGGTGATACATATATCAAAGAGATACGAAATTACGTACGTATTTATCATCATCGTTTCATTATCATCATCATAATCATCATCCGCCGGTCCGACACACCTGAAGTGAACCGCTTTTGATAAATAGAATTGTTGCGAATGGAGAGAATATTAAGAAATTTACATAATAGACAGACCACTTTACGTTTGTATTTTGTACGCACAAAAAATTTGTCCATATCGAAGAAAAAATTTGTATATTATTATTTAGTTGCTTGACAAGTGGGGCAGATGTATGTATACCCGTCCAGGTTTAGCTTTCTTCAAGCCTCTCGGTCTCGGTTTAATCCATTCCAGTCGCTCGTTTCGTTCATTCGTTGATAGAGATATGACTAATGGAAAGGTTTACTTTCCCCTCCAGCGTAATATTTTATTCACTCGCTTGCTCACGTGTGAGTAAATATATGTATTTCATACAGAAAACATCGTCGAAGAAGAAAATGTATAATATGATAATATGATGGTAATAAAAGTATGCCACTGTTGCTGCTGCGACTTATCTCTCTTCTTGCCTCATTTGTCCACAAATCACTTTATTTTTCAATTACATAGAAGCCTCCTCTTCTTGGTCTTGATTAGAATTAAGTAGATTTGTACCAATACACACATTACTTATTACATACCTACCAGCGTACGCAATGAAGAAATACCTGCCTAATTTACAACGAGATTTTATTTTTCTGGTTTGATTTGCTTTGCTTTTACTCACTAACTACTTGCTCTGCTGGTCTGAATGGAATTGACACATTCCACTTCCACTCCTTTCCTTCTATCCTTCCCCCTTTAACCCTACCCAAGTTCGAATCATTACGATTTCTTCTTTTTATTCTCCGCGGGAATCGATCCTTCTCTCTCTCTCTCATCCTTATCAATAAAACGTATCAGAAAAATTTGTACCTGTCGCCTGCCTTAATTGCGCAGAGTTCATGAATCATAGTCATCATACCTTAACTTTATATATCAAGCAAAATGTCAAACGGGGCTAATTTCAAATTCACTTTTGATTATAATAAGATGATGATATGTATGAACGAGTAGGTAGGGAAGTAAGTAAGCTAAATGGAATTGCTGCTGGCTGCTGCTGGATAAATATTTCATCTCGCATGTCATTACATTATTCAAGAAGGATATTCATCGTCGTCGTCTCTGGAGCTACAAAAGGTAGGGTAAAGAAAGCAAAAGTAAGTAGTAAGTAGGTACATATAAAAGCAAAAGCAAGCACACACACACATTACACATAAACTTTTGAAAATGTTAAGTATTTGCCATTAACTATTAACCACCTGACCCATAGGGAAAACGATAAAGGCCATTATGTGCAAGTGGGAGTCTCAATCAGAGCAGAGCGAGGAGCAGTAGCAGTAAGTAGCTACAGCTACCTAGAAACGAGATCAAGGTCTCGTTTTTTTTCTTTCTTGTTTTTTATATAAAAAGCTAAAAGTTAGCATACCAAATGAACCCGCAGTAATAAGAAGCAGTCGAATAAAATTTATTTGTACTTTTTATGTTTCAACATCAATTTTATTCGTTTCCAGCTACTGCTTACTTGTTGTTACTTGCTTTTCTCTGCTCTACTCTATCATCAAATATTCAAGGGTATAAAGAAAATATATAGAGCTTTTTATATCTTAAAAACCTAAACAATTATTACCTCTCGTCGAATTTAAATATAAAACTGACATTTGTATCAATTCCTTCTGGCTCCAGAGATGCACTTCGGCTAGACAGACAGAAAAGCACAATAATACTACTACTGACATGACACGGTTGTTATTATTGTTGTGAGAGCAATAAGAATTGTTACAATTACATGACTAGACCTTCACGCATGCAGTAGCAGAAAGAAGCAGGGAAAAGTTACTTTGCTCTATATTTATACTTTATTGCATTGAAAGAAAAAATACAGTAGTGAGCAGAGTGCAGCAGCGCTTCAGGTAAACTATCATTATTTCATTACGTTGAATTACACAGTACTTCACGGCCCCAAATATTGAACATAAATTAATCTTTCACAGTTTTTACAAAAATGAGTGAAAATCTCAAATACTTGCAATAATTTATTATCACCTGTGTAAAATATCACTGTTTTGCCGTGATATTTTTATCCAATGTCGAATCAAACACAACTTTTAGGGCCTGAAGATAGCAAACGCTGATTTTTCAAAGATTATCAATAATCGAAAACACTAGTCGAGCTACTTTTTGCACTATTGTAAAATTTTTGTTTTATGCTGAATATGAGTTATTTTAATCTTCATTCAATCGATTTTGAAATTTAGTTTTAAAAAATTAACGTCTTTTAAAATCCTTATTAGTTTTAGCGAGTTTTACATACCTTCTTCTTAAAGAAGATTTCATTTTTATAATAGTAAACGACAAAAGATTTCTTTCCTCTTGGCATTTTACTCTAAAATATTTACACAATAAGGTTTTTAAAATCTTAAAAATTAAAAGCAATAAAACTGGCAACGAAATGCTTTGTATTATAGTAAAAACCTGTTGAAGGCTTTCCTTCAGAGCCTTTTAACTTAAATCAACCGTGTGTCTATAAAGTATATTACCTATGCCTTAAGAGCATACTGGATTGTTGTCAGCAACATTGCACTATGTATTCAGTTTAAAATATTACAACAAGATTACCATTTAATCATACAACTTTTCACTTTTTTGTTTCCAACTTTCTTTCTTTTAATTTGAAGTGCTTCTCTCTCTTTTATAAATATGTTTTGGTATAGCAAACGTTATAAAACTTTTAAATAATTAGTACAAATTGTCGTATAAAACTAAAAAGAAAGAGAGACAGAGAGAGAAAGAAAAGATTCAACAAAGTACTTTCATATATCAACTTCTCATTTCCATTTGGATCGGATTGCGTGATTACTTGCTCTATTCCATTCCATCTCCATCGGCAGCAGCAGCAGAAGTACTTAACGCATTTTTATACAACCTTTTTTTCTATAAGTAACTAATAAAGCCATTTCTCACTATCGTCTAGGTTAGCTGTGCGTGTATTTCATTTCATTTTACTTCATTTGTTTCAGTAGTTTTTTTGCTTACGTAAGTATTTTATGCGAGCAAAGCAAAGTATATTTATTTCTTTATAGACAACATCGCAGTACAGCAACAACGTCTCTTTCTCTTATCTTCTTCTTTTTTGTTGTTCTTCTGAGACGAGAAGAATTAAAACCATTAAAAATGAAAACAAAGAGTTTTTCTTCGTCAACCAGTCACTCACCTGGTCAGATATACGCAGTTAAGATTTAACAAGGATAAAGAATTAGAATAAATCGCTTTTCCTCCTCTCTCTCTCTCTCTTTCGTTAAGCTTTAGCTTATAGTTATCCTGGCTTATATTCTCTCCATTTCCATTCCTCTTCCTTTATCTTCCGAACTGACGGTTGACCAATGCACAATTCGAATTTTTTCTTCGATGGATTTTTTTATTTTTTCGGTAGCTGAAAAAGTGGTAGCCAATTGCACTTGTTCTTTGAGTCAAGTACATCCGTACTTTAATGCACAACATGTTTTTGTAATTGCTACTAGTACAAGAGCAACAACAACAGCAGCAGCGACTACTTAATACGATGAAAACTAATCAGAAAACTGTGATTTGGGTGCCTGATGATGATCATCTTCACCATCTCAGGAATCAGAAACATGGTGTCTGATTTCTATCAATTCCTACGATCATCACATCACCACATCATTGATTCTTCTCTTCCTCCTCTTCCTCTTCTGCCAAAAGCAAACAAATAGATGTTTTTTTTATGAAATTCAATGCAAATGCAATGAAAATGATGGAATCGGATATTACTTTGCTTGTATGTAAGTAAGCAGATGAGTTGTATATTGTACATACGCAGATCTTGTCCAATAAATTTCCCATTTTTTGTTCTTCTTTACACAGCTACTTCCTTCTACAAAACAACCCAAACGCCAACTTTATTGATGAATAGAATGAGCCGACGTGTGTTTTTTGTTCGGTTTCTTTTTCTTCCTCCTTGTTTACCATTTTTTATGTAAAACTTTAAAATCCAATGAATTCATCAGTATCAATCTGCTTCCTTATTTTGCTATAGGAAAAAGCAAAAGTAAACCTGAAGAGTACAGCAAGTTTTGATTAAGCTGATAAATTATCTGAATGTTTTAGACAAAAATGGAAATCTGAGGCAAATTTGTAAAATCAGTTCCTGTTCGTATTAAAACTCCAAACAAAAGTTATTTGTTAGTGGCATTTTTCATTGTTAAAGATATCTTCCTTTTTATGCTTTTGTGTATTGCACAACATTGTTTAAATTGTTTAAATGTGCACTTTTAAAACGAATATTACACGTTAGAAGAATGCTCCAACAAGAAATAATGAAACAAGCAAGTGTGACAAGCAAACCAAAAGTAGAAGAAAAGAAGAGGAATCGAAAAGAAAACTGTTGTTGTAATCAGTATCCGTAGCTCCTCAAAGTATAACAATAACGTAACAATGCAGAAATGGTGTAAAAAAGCGCCACTACTACTACTACAACTGTGCTAGTAAGATCAATAAATCTTTTTCAGTTAAAAAAATACAGATAAGTAGTGTCCTATCCTTTCCTTTCTTCCAGTTAAAGTGCTGCTGCTACACAAAAAGCAAAGACATATATTTAAAATGAGTTTTCCTTTTACTGTCTGGCTCATTTGCCAACATAACAGCAGCAGCAGCAGCACAAAACACGGTAACAGTAACTAATAACTTACTAACGAGGAAAGAGAGCAAAAGAAGAAGAAGAAGAAGAAGAAAGCTTTGGTTTGGAAAAGTTCGTTAATGGCTGGCATTGTTGTAAAGTGGCTGGTTCTCTTCTTCTTCCACTTTTTCTTCTTCACCTCAGCCCTTTGGTATGGCATGACTATGACATGTCAGGCAAACTAATAATAATGCAAATAGTTTTAGTTGTGGTCGCAGTGGAGGGGAGTAATAATAACAAAAAAAAGTTTTATATAAATACAAAATTACAAATGATAATATGTTGGGTGCATGAATATACGTCCGTATGTATGTAGGTAGGTACTTCTCTTGTGGTTTTTTGACAAGGTGACATGTTTTATCTCGGTGATTTATACTCATTCTCTCTCCTTTTTCTCTGTTCTGCTTTAACAATTGTCGTCATCGTCGCCGTCAACAGAAAGAGAATAAGTGTAGTGTGAGCGCAAAAGAGAAAGAAATCTTTTTTCTAGTTGAGGAGTAAAGTAAAGTAAAAAGTAAACCATTTTAAATGTAATTAAGTACTTTTATTCTAAAAGGAAAAACGGTACACGCTATAATATATTATAAGTATTTATTTTGTTCATGAAATAAAATGAAAGCTCATGAAAATAAAATATAAACTGGGGCTTGATCAAAGAAAAAGATTTAAGGTAGCTCAAAACTTGTAATTTAATATTGCTTTAATCAGAGCAGTTTCCTAATTTCATTCCATTTCAAGCCAAATTAATTATTTTGATTCTTTTTCACCCATTTACTAACAAACAAAGGAGATTATACTTTATAATAGTAGGTGAGAAAGAGGAACGAGGTAAACAGGTAAACACATAGATCATTTCTATTGCATTGTCGTCCTTTTTCTCTTCTTCACTGTCATTTGCCTGCTTTTCTAAGGAAGTTGGATATCAAGTTTCTTCTTCTTCTGGTTTCTTGAAGAACAAAACAGGAAACTGTGTAAATTGTAAATTCAAAATTAAAATGGGCTATGACAGATTAGCTGCTGTAGCTGTAAGGATGAAGAAGGATAAAAGAAAAAGAAAATTTAATGCAGTAAATTTATTTGAACAACTTTTGGGAAAGAAAAACTCAAGGCTGGGAATTTAAATTTTGACTATTCTTGATGACGCCACTGCCACAGAATCACAGTCACGATGCGATGGTCCATAGAATCATACGCGTCAGGTGTTATAGAGAAATTCTTCTATTTGTGTTTCCTTGATAGAAGATACAGAAAAATGTCGACATTACTAAATCTAGAAATGACAACCTGTGCAATGTATCATTGAAATTAGACAGTCACCATTCTTTTTTATTGCTTCTTACACAATTTTCAAAATAAAATGAATGTGGTTACTACTACTTTTATACAATGTTGCATAATTGCATTCACAATTCACGTAGTTTATCACATCAGACTTCTCTCCAGTCAGAAAAATAATGTTCCTATTGAAGAAAAGATTAAAAGAAAATGTATGAATGATGATGAAATAAAAAAATGAGTATGTGGCGAGTGAAGGCAATGGGATGTGGATGTGATGTTATGTCCTTCTCTTTCTCCCATTCCTCCAGCATCAGAATCAGCAGCACCTTCTACTCGGAAGGTGCAATAAAGGGAAGTTGCTGACGTTAAAGGAAATTATTGTGATGATGAATAATGCGGTAATAATAATATTGTATAATGGCAATGGCTCAAGTTGGTGCTGCTGATCTTGCTGCGGCTGCTTCCCAGTTAAAGTTGCTTCATGACAGGGATAGAAAAGAGCGAGTCGTTCTGGAGAAGCAGCAAAAAGTGTCACCTTGTAAATTGCTATCTTTTCTTGTGACACAGGGAATTTTTTTTCTCTCTCTCTCTATCTTTTATACTCTCTGGTAAGAATATTCAAATTACTTAAGTACTTTAAGTTAGTCTTGGTTTGGAGTTTAAAGTTGACAAAGAAATAGCTTCCTAATTGCTGTCGCTATCCTGCGTCCTCCTCAACTCAAGTTAACCTTATGAAAAAATGTAATTTCTCTTTAAAGACAACAAACTAGGAAGATGAGAAAACGGGCAAGTTTTTTTACAACGATTTGTATCTGTTTGTTAAGAAGGGATTTGGATTGTTGTAAACCACTTTTAATAAGCATGTACGTTTTGCAAACTATCAGTTTTTTAAGGTATCAAAACCACGTTAATAGGTTTTAAGGTGCTGTTATGTTGTTGTTGTTCAGTTCGATAATTTCCAGACGCGTATCATTATTACCTAGCGTAATAAAATAAAATGAATGTGTAATACATGATGATGTGATGCGTATAATGTAATTTGTGTAAACTTTTGCACATACACAGCTTCTGAGTTAGAATTCTGATAGGTGACTCTGACTAAGGAAGAATCTAGAAAGTTTAAAGGGACAGGATGATGCAGTGGCATCATTATGAAAATATTTTACTTTACTTGAATAATATTTTTCATAAAAAATGGGCAAAGTTTGTGTGGTGGTGGTGCTGCTGTTGGTAGTAAAAGAAAACAGTGGTGGTTCCCACGGACCAACCTGGAGCAATGAATCTTATCGTTGACTGAAGACATTCTATTCATTTATTCCTTTTATTACATAATACTAACGGTTGTTTTGATACTGCTGGTACTAGTCTTGAATCATAACACCAAATTTGCGGGATGGTTATCTAAAAAATGTAGAAAGTTGTAGTTTTATATTAAAAGTTACCTACGTTTAACAAATTCTTGAAATCTGAGGAAACTAGAAATATGAATTATGAATGTAATTAATCATATAGAGAGATATGGATTTACGAAATTTCAGGTATTTTAATGTGCAAAGTTTCGTTAGAAATTTTACCTATGATATTACCTTCTCATTTGAAAATTTTATTATCGAACATTTAAGTTTAAGTTTATACGTTTAAGTTTAAAATCAAAAGCGAAAGGAACGATACCGAAATTTAAATTTAACAAGCTTTATTTTTAAGGACATCATAAAAAGTTCCATGATATACATAATAATGTACTTAAGACGTAAAACGGAACGAAGGATACACCGATCTACCTGTAAATGAATCCAATTGTTAGTGCTGAAAAAACCAACAGCGTCTTGATCCACATCACTGCAATATTCATAAATTCATTCGTACTCATCTATCCGTCCAACCGATTGTTCCAAGCTGATGATACTTTTGTAATAAAGGGGTGAAAAATATGAAGTGTTTTTTCCTCCTTATCTTACTGATATTTATGCTTAATTTAACAGATTAAAAGATAAGTAAGTTTTTAAAAGAAGAGAAAGAAGAAGATGGTGGTGGTGTGGTGTAAGTGAATGGGCTGATAATGAGTGGCATTAATAATTTCGTGTACTTTACGTTGTAGTGGTATCATACTCAGAATAAATTAGAGTCCATTTTTCTCTCCTTTTTACATTCATGAAAGAAAAAAGTGAAAGGAGACAAGAGAAAGAAAAGAAAAACTCACAACCCATTTTTATCTTAAACTTAGATACTTACCTTACCTACCCACCCTTTTTACATTCCATTTTTAAAAGAGGAAACAAAACCCAAAAACTTTTCTTATTTTTTAAATTCAGGAAGAGAGAAGCAAACGCAGTTAATATAAGAAAATGTGACGGTTAAGGTGGTGCAAACGAACACAACACGCGAGAGCATTATAAAACCAAATGGACTAATTTTTTTAAATCTTTTATATTCATACAGAATTTTCTTTGTGAATCGGACATGTGTTGGTAATTAAAGTTTCCGCATATATACAGATACTCACTAATAATATGACCCTCCCTCCTCCATTCTTCCAGCAACTAGCCCATTACTATTATGATTTTACTTTTTCTTTTTACTGCTACTTTGTTACCAACTATGTGTAGCTTTCTATTCTAACATTTGTTATTTCAGCACAGCCCATTCATTTTCACTCAAAAAAATTTTATTCTTAAAGAAGAAGAAAAATGTCCTTTTTTGTGGAAGATACAAAGACAAATGTATTCATGCCTTAGATAAATCGCTGCCATGTATAAATGAATGAGTTGAAGTTTTTTTTTAGATTTTGTTAAACTTAGTTAGAGAAGCCCCCAAGTGGCCCACCAGGAGAGAAAGAGGAGGAAAAGAAAAGAAAAAAGCGGAAAGATCAAGTAATTGGACCTTGCATAAGCGTGTACAATTTTTCAGCCCTTTGGCTCATTCTAAAAGAAAGTTTTAAATAAGAAAGCAAATTAGCTTCACATTTTACCTCGCGTCACGTCAAGTCGAGATATTTTGTATTGATAGGAATAGACACTGACACTGCTTATTCTTCTAAAAGAAAAGGAAAAGTGGTTTGGTCACAGGTATTATCTATATTTGAACTTAAAAAATGAAAAGGAAAGCAAGAATCGGGAAGCTTTTTTTTCATTTCCTTCTAAAATAATAATAATCATGCTACCGACTTCCCATTCTCACCGACATACACACAAGGGAAGTATTTAAATTATCATGTAACCAGGAACAAAGGGGAAATGGAAGTGGAAAAGTTTTCATTTTCTTCCTACATAAACGAGAAAAACAAAGCTGCTTAGATTATAAATGCTGCTTTGTGCTGTGTGTACTGTAATCGTAATAAAGGTTTGCCAACATTTTCCCCTTTCCCTCTTCCTCTTAAAGGATATCAACAGCCACAGTGCAATCATCATCATGATTGTCACCACCTCTGCTTTAGCCACCGCCGTCACTATCTCTGCTCTGGCTGACAACATTTAAGAGTAGAAAAAAGAATGAAAAACTTCCAACTTCCTTTTCTTTCTTTTTGTTGATCCCCTTTACATTCCCTTTACTAATGAACATTTTACCTTTCACTCATCCAGTCATGGGAAAGAAATGAACGAATGAAAGAAAGAAAGAAAATCACCCCCTGTGAGTCTTTTCTGTTCTCTCTCTGACTAAGAAAATGTTCCAGTTTTAGTAGTAGAAGCTTTTTGCTTATACTTTGGAGAAAGAGTAAATGAGTAGGGGGAAAAATGATAATGAGAAAAGTGTCTCTCTGCTTAGTTCTTGTACTAAATTCATTCTATAATTCTCCATTTCACCATCAACACTCACTTCCTATTCTATCTTTTTTTACTTTACACTATGGAAAACAGGAAAAACGTGACAATGTGCATGATAATGATTATGATGATAATAATATTTCCAGTTGCCAGTATTATTTAGTAAAAGAGAGTTTGAGATAACCTGAAAAAGTAGACAATTGAGGTGGCAGTGGTGAATTTCTTGTGAAATTTATTCATTTGTATTGTTGAAAGTTTCTTCCCTCATCTCATTTGAAAAATAGTTCACTTGTCGGCAATTAACAGTTCACATTTTGAATAATGAAATGGGCTACTTTATGATGAAAAATAATGTAATAAATGTAAAAAGATAGGAGTGAAGCGAGCATGTGGAAGACAAGAATGCTTTGAGAGATAAAAAATTTCTGGCAGAAAATTAAGTTTATAAGAATTAAATGATATCTGTATCATATTAAATGCCATTATGAACGACAAATGCAAACGAAACCAGAGATGATAAAATCCAAGTTGATATACATAATGAAAAATATAAAGTATTAAAATTTTTTTAAAAAGTTGCATAATTAACGCTTTTAACGACTATTGTTGTGTTTTTATATTGCATTTTGTAGCCTGACAGAATTTACCTGCGACGCTGTGACATATCTAGTACTGATAAAAATACATATAATTTAAAATAAATATATCGGCATTGTGTAAATCTATATGAGCAAAGAAGGATATAGTTTGAAAAATTTGGAAATGAAACCGATTAAAACTGGTATGGCGAATGATGATTGATATTTTGATTGTATATTGTTAAAAATCTAAATGAGCATAGTTTTGTTATGACTTTTTACAGTGATTGTGCGTGAGTAACGTGACACCATTTAAGGAAGGTGTTTATTATGAGCTGAGCAGAGCACAACAATATTGTCCCTGATTAAAGACTACAACAATAACAACAACAACGCGCAAATAGAATCAATGCAGTTATTGCTGCTACTTCTACCATCACCACCATTGCCGCTTCACCACAAAAGGATATAATAATCCTTTAAAAAGTACCCTTCTTGATTTCCACGCATTGTCAAAGGGAAATTAATGCTCATATATGCATACATACAAAATGCTTTTAAGAATGCAACCAGAAGAAAAAAATGAATAAAAAAGATTTTCAAATTTAGAAATTCAAAATTCTAAATAACAAGTCGGCCTCCTCGTTATTACTCAAAGGAACACAATCCATCTTCATTATCTTTTGTCCAGCTCGCCTCGCCACCACTACCACCATCATCAGCCAAACGTATAATTTATCATTTTTCTTCCAAAGAGAAGGAGGAGGAGAAGAAGAAAAAAGAGGAAGAACGAACTTCAACACTTTGCTTTAATGACGACGACTGAAAATAAGATGGCTCGACGAAGACGATCGGAACGGAAAGGGATACTAACTCATTCCCACCAATGCACTGTTAACAACTGCATTTCAATGCAATACAATGCAGTAATGCATCACATTTACAGTATTATACTCTGCCTTATAAGTACTCACTACTCACAATGAAAATATATTTTCTTTTGTTGTTGTTAGTTATTATTGTAAAGCGCAAAATATTGCTTTTCCTCTATGTTACGTCATTTATCATCATAAATATTCAGTAGAAATACTATACAGTATTTTCATTTGTACACAGAATCGAGTTATTCTGTTCTAGCACCATAATAAACCTACTGATTATATTTTTATTTGAAAATATTCCGCAGTAAATTTACACCTGCAACTTGGAAAGTACACCGACCGACCGGCCAGTCAACTTAAACGTCTTATAAATATTCTTCTAAATTTTTACGGGTATTGATTCCGCAGTAAATTTACACCTGCAACTTGGAAAGTACACCGACCGACCGGCCAGTCAACTTAAACGTCTTATAAATATTCTTCTAAATTTTTACGGGTACTGTAGCCTAGATCACATTGCATAAAAAGATTCTAAACATGTATAAGTTTGTATCTTGTAATTTAAATCATTCTTCTCCAATCCCAGTCACCATCATCATAGGTTTTTGCCGGCCCATTACATAAACTTACGATAGTAATATGATGATCATAAAGATGATGACAAAAATATCTATGAGTATACCGTGACGAATCACACAAAATTATTTTACGATTTTGCCTTTAATATTCAAAAGAAATTTCTCGATCGAGAAAAAAAGAATCATCGAATGAGTCAACATTTTTACGCGTGGAATACTACACGAACCAATAATAATAAATAAGAATAATAATAAACTGCCTATTTTTGGAAGATGATTATCACAATCATCATCATTCCGATCCAATCAATCCGTATTCATTTTATTTGATTTCCTTTTGAAATTTCTTTTTTTCTTTGAAATAGTTAATAATCTGTTATGTGATAAATGCCTTAAATGTCTGATTTGCTATTGCCACTCCGACTTTATTCAACATTAAAGTAATTCTATCTAGTTTAACAAGAACTAAGAGAAGAATTATTCTAAAAAATCCATTGAATATTGACACACGTGTAGAGCCAAAGCTGAAACCCACTCCGATACGAAGAAATTCCAAAAGTTGTAAACAACTGCGCGCTGTTTTGCTGTTCAAACGCTAAATCTNCTCCGATACGAAGAAATTCCAAAAGTTGTAAACAACTGCGCGCTGTTTTGCTGTTCAAACGCTAAATCTACTCCACTTTTTTTTCTTCCAAAGTAATACAAATGTACTTTACTTACGTATGAACGTACGTGATTAAGTTCCAGGTCAGGGTAAAACTGACAATAATAATGAAATGCACTCGCGTTGATGAGACGTGTTTTTATTTCAATTCCGAGAATATCCTTTTGATAGTTTTTGTTAGGTATTAATAGGAAACGATGCGAACAAATTTTGCAGAAAGGTGTTTCATTCCTTTCGCTAATAATCATGTGTTGATACTGTTAAGTAAGTTTATGTAAGCTGCATTAATGATATGGAACAACTCCTACTGAAGAATAGTAATAATGCTTACCTTATCTCAAAGGAATAGGAAAGAGAGCTCTATGAAAAATTTTAGTACAGAATATTCTGCGAATTCTCTTTAGATCCGTTATTTACGAAACGAAAGGCTTATATTCTGTTGCGTTACGTTAAGTCATGAAAAGAAATGACATGCACCGCAAAGTAGCCGAGAAATTGACATAAAACCACTACCGACGAGGAGAGAAAGAGAGTAAAAAAGGCGCACACAAACAGAAAGAGAGAGAGAGAGAGAGAAGCAGCATTAGCCTCAATTGCTTACACTTTACGATTCAATCTTTGAAAATATGTCTGGGTTTACATGCAATGGTGGTGGTGGTTGTGCCTATTTATTCTGATGCGATGTTATGGGATGTGATCTGATCTAATGCAACCTGCTTTGAAAAACAGTGAAGTGGGTTATGCATTCCAAATCCGAATACATAATTCCATTAAAGAAACGTACGTAGAAATGTACGTACGTGCTAAAAATGTTATTATTGATGCGCTCTTGTTCTTCTTTTTCTCCTTTGCTTCTTCATCAAACTTCTTTTTACGTCTCCTTTTGATCTAGACTACGAGGCGTTTTCCAATTCCCCTTGTAAGTAAATAACGTGAATAATATAACCAAAAATCCTTTTTATGCGATCAAGAAAGTTATTTGCTTTTGTGTTTTTTTTCCTTTGATTTAAGTCGCAAAATGCATAAAATCGGAGAATATTTGTAAGTTTAAGTAAATATTTTTATGTTAGTTTCCATTAGTCATCCGAATTCAATTCTATATACGAAGTAAATTTTTTTGGGTAAAATAATTTTGTCCCAAAAATAAGAAACTTTAACGAGGAAGTAAATAAAGTGGTCACCCACACCACAAGAATTCTAGCTATAATTACTTGACTTCAATAAAAAAATAAAAAAAATTATGATTCTACTAAGATTGCCCAAGTCCAAGTACTTAATTGTGCCTTGTGCTTTTGTCTTTTAGTTGTTTCTGTCATTACTAATTTAAGGAAGATCTATCACATGGACAAATTGGAAATATAAAGAAAAAAGTTTGTTTGGATTCTTAGTAAAGCAAACATGGCATTAAGTGTGACTTGATTATGTCATGATGATATAAATGATAAAATTTTTTTTTCTTCTGTTTCTTCTTCATATTGGTAATATGACGGTAGTAGAAGTGCAACGCATTGCAGAATTTTTTTTGGATTGCCAGGCAAAATGATGTTGTTTTGTAGCTTGAGTATGGTGGTGGCGGTACGGATGATGGTAGTGGTAGGACAAGCAAAAATTATGAAGCTATTAACTATCTAGCAAACTTCTCGGGGGAAAGAAAACTGGCTATATTGATTTTATTTTATTTTATATAACTAAAGAATTGTATGTAATTGAGTAGGTATACTCTGAAGAAATTTTTGCGTTGATGTTTCTTTTTTTTCTATAATGATGTGGGCAAATCACTTGACTTAAGAGAGAACAGGAGACAACCTTAATAGCAATCAGATGTAAATGTTGGAATAAATGTTAGAAAGAAAAAAAGAGAAACGTTTTTTTCTTCTTATATATATTTTTTTCATTAGTAACAGCAGCAGCAGCAACAGGAGCGCAAACATTTCATTTCATTGCACAAAAGTTCATCATGGCCAAGGGCATCCTGAGAATAAAAAAACTAGAAATGAGAACATATTTTTAAACGACCAACAGATTCTCGTTTTGTCAGTGGTCTTCCCAGAAGAAGTTTCATCAATTGAAATTGATCGAACGAAAGTGGTGGTGGTTATACGTGGTTAGTAAAGTGACGAAGATGACAAAATTTTTAGCTAGTCGTCCATCGTTCCTTCACCCGTCGGCAGCAAAAACTTAACAAGATGAGAATTTCTCGAAGATATTTAGACTTGAGGTGTGAAGTGATCTAGCCTTCTTGTTTCTTTGTCATTGGACGAAAGCGGCAAGCAACAGTTCTGGAGAAAAATTAATTTTCAGTTAAATAACTTATTTGCCAACAACAAAAACAAGTGAATAGGAAACCTATTACAAGTTCAGATTCTTCTGACATAATTGCAATTTTATACTAGATTAGTAAAAATGAGTTGCAGGGTGGGGAGTTTCCAGTTTAAGATATTTTGGATTTTATTCCTCATATTTAACTGGACAAGGAACGGATTGTTACTATCATTGT
>JAHZNJ010000664.1:0-17132 GCA_027744475.1 Lepidocyrtus cf. sotoi NNG-2020
GAAAATCTAGCGTATACCACGATGAGTGTGATGCATCATGGTGTGAAAGAATTTTGCACGTTTTTATATGAATGGCAAAAAGTAAAGTATATACTAACAGGGCCATTAAATGGTAGCGCAGCGTTGTGTTAGTGAGAGAAGAAAAATAGATAAAAGAAAGAGTAGGAAAAAAAATTTCAAAGGCAGCCTTTGTTGTAAAGAATCTCGCGGCTGATCAGTCATCTTGATCTCTTCTCTTCCTTTCCTTCTATCCTTTTTTCACATTAAACTTTTACAGACTTACGTAAAGGAAGGAGAAGCCCTCCTCTGAGAATGTGGGTATTGTATCTACTACTGATAATTTAACCAACAACGAAATACGTATTGGTTTATAAATGTTTTCTTTCTCTGTATCGAGAGGAGTTGTAGCTGTAACTGTAACATTTGAACTAGACTTGGTGTTAGGAGAGCGAGTGGGGTAATATATTATGCAGTATTAAGTAAGGAGTAAAAGGACTCATGCCTTATGTGTAGTCTCCTCTATACAAGAAAGGATGAAAGAGTTTCTGAAATGTTTGTTATGTAATCCATTCACTTGCTTCTCAAAATCGCCTTTTTTCCTCTGTCCAGAAGATTTCTGAAATAAGATGTGCCAGAATAGGGAAAATGACGCAAAATGAGTAAAAGAAGACTACTTTTGGCCTACGTATTGTCTTGTCTATAACTTCGCGTAGCAAAATAAAGGTAGCCGCATAATGGAAATGGAACCCGATTTATATGTAATTGACGTGTACGTGACGATGACGTGTTAATGATGAATGATGATGGTGGTACTCCTTCCTCCACTTCGAATCAAAAATCGGTTTCTTTCGTCGTTGTTGGCTAAAATAAAAGATAGGTTATGTACCTATATAAGAAGATAGCGATTTTTAAAGCAGAATGAATAACATTGCATTATTTTTAGCACATCTCTTACTACGTTTCTTTTCTTACTCTTTCCTTCATCCATCAAAAATTTATCGTGAACTTTTCAATTTTTAACAATAAAATTGAGAATCCTCGTATGTCTCAAGCATATGTGGGCGGGTGAGCGTGTGTAGAGTGTAGAGTATGTTTATAGTAATTTGCATGATATTATATTCGATGGAAGATTTGGGGATCGAAAAAATTCTAAAAATCCCGGATACTGTTACAATTACGCCCTAAAAAAACTAAAAAAACGGGTATGGAAATTTTCGAAAATTTCCAAAAATCCCGGATACGCCGTACCCGGGTTCGAGAATTTTTTCAAGTCCAAGAATCAAGTTCAGGTAGTTAGTTCATCAAAAACTAATGTGAACATAACACTTGTTAAAAATCAATCCATTCATTCATTAGGTTGATAAATCAAGAGGCTTAGTTTAGATTAGAGTAGTTAGTTTAGGTTGAATTTGAACGAGGAAGGAAGTTACAGAAATTATCTGATCTGATTATTCATCACTCAATTAGCTTGAAACATTGTAAATTGAAATTAATTGTGATTATTAGATTACACCATCGATGGTGGTGTATGTTGTCCGAAAATAAGGCAATGTGGTACTGATAGATAAGTAAGTCCAAGAAATCAGTAAAATTTTAATCACGGTTTTCCTTCAGCTTAAATGTCGTGTTTATGACATTTAGCATTTAGGGTTTGGTTTAATATGAGGTTGCTCGGAAAGAGTATTGAAAGAAACATTCTGGTTTACTTTCATAATGGCCAGTTTAACCTTAATGATTTTCCATTTTGTTTCTAATTATCATTAAAATGTCGTTATGATTATGACTTGGTTTGGTTTCAACTGGAAAGTTTTAGCTTAAGGGGATTCCGAATTTTCCTCCTTTCATAGAAATAAAGGATATATGAGGATTTGCATTTCCTTCCCTGTGGCTGTATTTCATTTTATGTTATTGGTTTGGTTTAAATTTGGATGAATCCGTCAATAGAACATTAAAATATATCTTGTTCTGTAAATGTTCTAAGCCAATTTCCGCTGCTGTTGTGGCAAGCATACATTGTAGGTACTTATGATTAACGATAAGTATGTATTTGTAAAGTAAAACGCGTATTAAAAGTTTATATTAGTGTTCTAACGAACGATAAAATGGTTTGTAACGGAATGTAATGTCATGTTCACAAATGAAACTTTTGGCATATTATTTGATCTAATACAACCCATTGTACGTTTAGCAGTTTCTGCAAAAATCTAATTTGTGGTGAAGTCATTGACTGTCGTGTCACGAAAAGTTTTTAATGCTCCCTAAACTAGTAAAATGTATCAAGCTGAGCAAGCAACAGAAGTTGTCCAGCCAGATCCATCCATCGTCAGTTCGTCAGTAGTTTTTAACTTAAAATAGTTCGGTTGTAGCAGTGGTGCGGTGGTGAGCAACAAATATTGATCGTTGACTCATCGACATGACGATCATCCGTATTAGCTGGTTAGTCATGTCATGGCATGAATACAGGGCTGGGTTTTTGAGCCAACCCCTCACAACTGGCAACGTGGCAACCCTCCTCATGACTTCCTTGTCGTTTTTGTCATTATCGTTTCACTGTCACAATAAACTGATATGTAAAATCAAGTGATAACGAATGCACTCCGTTTGCATGGTGCTTTTGATGCACGCTGCTGATCATGCTTGCGGTGAGTCGAAGAATTTTCCATGCCACGCACAGAAGCTATGAATATAATAAAATAATATGATGTTGGTTTATACAAGAATAACCCTTTCTTTGCAAAATATAACAAGTAAATAAGTAAATTATAATGTTTAGCTGGACTGATATTACTAAGAAGCTAAAAGTAAAAAGGAACGAAATGAAATATTTCATATCTTATAGTGAGTTCAGAAAATACAATCTACGCAAATAAGTAAACCGGATATCAGCATCATTTTCCTGTTGGTTTATTCTTGGCTGTTAGTTTGGTTCTGGTTCTGGTTGTATGAAATGTTCGATGTTTGAGACAGATTGTTTATGTTGGCTCCGTCAACTTTCCGACTATGTATTGAAAATTATTCTGCTATTAAAATAACAAGAAATGGTTGCCTACATCGTATGGCTTTATAATATCCTTCTTTTCTTTCCTGTATTTAGCTGAATTTGCTGCTAGTTATTATTATTTTCTTTGCCTCTCGTCAGCTTCCTGCAATGTGCAATAAAAGTTCGCCATTATGAAAGAAAGGGATTTTAGGAAGTTTGCTTTATCGGAGATTGACTTCCGGCCATGGCCAAGATCAAGACGCATTTTTTTCTCGCATGGACAAAGTCTGAAGCGTTTTAGATCAGAAACCGCTTGCTGGGTTTGAAAGGAGTTCTTTCAAGCAAATGATGAAACCAATAAAGCTGACGCTGTCAATCTGATAATTAACGAAATAAAAAAGCACAATAGCAATTTTTATGTAATGCGTGTCTTATGCAAGATAAAATCTCAAGCAAGTATATCAACCAAAAAATCAAGAAATCAGGACAATCCCGAAACGTACAGAACAGTATTTTTCGTCCATTGCTTCCTCATTTCGTCGCCCAAGCCGCAGCATTTCCATGAATTCGATTTTCTTTCTTCTTTCTGTGTGTGCACCACTATACAGACTGAATGAGTAATGAACTGGATGAGGGTATTAAGAATCGAATAAAAGCACAATTTTAGCAATTACTATAGAAGCTCAATTAAATGGCGAAAATTATCTTGTCGTATGACAAAGTGGATGTGGATTTATTAACGAGCTGTCAGCACTGCTAAAACAGGAAATGCGGACGTGCTTTAACAGAAATACTTACGTTCAATATTTTGCGGACATGACTTTAAGTATTTTCATTGATTTGGCAAGCAAAATCAATACTTGTAGTTTGTAGTAAATATGGCGCATTTAGTTTACTAAATAATCGTAACTTGTGGATTTTTCCTTACTGAAGGGTCACGGCTTACTTTGCTTGATGCAATATGGCAGGTAGATTCTGATTTTGGATGGTTTTCTACCTCGTGAATACACTTAACACGAATGTGTTATTCTGTGCTAGTAATTCAATTCTAACTTAATTGAATTGTACTTCTCCCAAAAATAAACACTTTTTTTAAATCTCACCCACATCCATTGATCTTTTGTCTATCTGTCTTATGACTGAAATAAGCCTGTAACGCGTAAAAGACCTTTATGCAACAGAAATGTAGTATTTAGGAATAGTAGTGACTCTTATACACTTATTAGTTATTATGCTGAAATGTGTGAACTGATGCAATAATAAATTAAATGATTAGAATTGATAGTAACAGTGAGTAAACAAACGAGCAAAAACCCATCTTAAAAATAGAGGTTATCTTTATGATCTAATAATAACACGTTCTATATTATGGGATAGTCGCAGTAAAAGTATATAGTTTGAAGTTTGCTTTGCACTGCTGCAGTATTATGATGATAAGTATGATGATGACATACATGATATGGCAGATGAGTAGAGAAAAGTAAGGTGAGGTTAATTGTTTTGTTCTACTTTCTCGGGAAGCAGCTGGATGATGAATGAAGTAGGAAAAAGAAATACTTCTTGATCGATGCAAAAAAGTATTAAGCTAAAAAAGCTATAAGAATTAAATGATGCTACGAGCGCAGCGATGATGATATTGACTTAAAAGTACAGCTGCTGCTGGCAAGGGATTAGGTTTCTTAAAAATGTAGTATTTTGTAAACAAGTATCACAAATTAAAGTTTTGGCTTTGGCAAGCGTGAAAGCTTACATGGATTGGTGCGATTGCAGCTCACAACCACTTTATCTTAAATAGTGTCTGAGCGTTGATGTATGTGCAAAAATTGCATGGCTTGTTGGCTACAACTTATGCTGCTAGTAAACTAGTTGTAAAGTAAATAGTTTTTGCGTGGCGAAATTTTTTCTCTGTTCAAGTACTAAGTACATCTACATGAGGTAGATTTTAAAAATGCGTTACGTGATGTTTTGGTATATTTTACTTTCATAATGTGTTTAGGTAAGCGATAAATGCATTAGTGCAGGGTGCAAAGTTGCATGCAACTAGTTTTTTTGGTGTGTTGCTGCGTACACATTCCATTCATTCATTTTTCATTGCTTAATTAATATAGAAATTTTTTTACATGCATCCAAGCAAAGGGTTAAAAGTGGTCTTGTCTTTAGAGTAATAAAAAAATTAAGCAACAATCTATTGAAATACCTACGCACAATTTTGATTTTTTGAACAATGCGAAATGAATGAATATGAATGTATGTACTTACTAATAAATAAATAATAATAAATTCCGGAAATGAAATTTTTTATTAATACATGTGTTTTCTTTATGCTATTGACAGGTCAGTAAAGATGAAATCACGAAAATAGTCAGTGGTTTCGATAATCAAGACATACTGACGGGATCGGGGGTCACACTGGCAGGGCAACGTTTCATCTATCTCTCTGGAACTGACCGTGTGATTCGAGCAAAACTGGGGAAAGTCGGGGCACATTGCATGAAAACTACACAAGGTTCATCATAATAAAAATAAAAGATAATACTTCCCAAAAAATTAAGTTTTATCGCTTGCTATAAAAAGGATAGGAATTTTAATTTATGATGTTTAATATTGTTGACACTATTAACATTCATGAAGCAACGCACAACAAAGCAAGAATACGAAATGGCCAAAATAATACTTTGCTGGGAATTCAATAATGGACCAGTGAAATTTTTTTTAGAAGAGAGGTGAAGAGAGGAGGGAAGGTGTGTGAGAGAAGAGGAGGAGAAATGTGTGTGTATTTAAGATAAAATATAAGTCTTACTATATTATTCTTACTACTATATTATGTATGTTTATGTCATAAATGGTCATATTACTATATTATGCAATTTAAGACGATTGTCATGATAAAAAAAATAATTAATTTCTCTAATTCTGCTACAATTTTCTCATATTTACTATATAATACAAGAATAATAACTTTTGAAATTAAAAATTACTCAATTTATAATATTTTAGCGTCAATTGTATACTATACAATGCATTTTTTAAAAAAATACAGAATTGATGTACTCTGATGATGTAGGCATTAATTATTATTATAAAATTACATTTGACTTAAGTATAATATTATTACGTGCCGTCTTGTGCTGTGCTTATGAATACATAATAAACAAAAAATGGTAAATCTGTAATTGATGGAGACTGCAACTTTAGCTTATTAAAATGAATGAATCCAAGACTTCCAGTCACTTAAAATACCTTTTATTGTCTTTCCACATACTTATTTGATTTTGCTTTCTTTCATACAATAAAATAATTATTCGTGCCATGTCCTATTTGTAAGTGCAAGCAGACAGACAGACTGTTGACTATTTGCAGCAAAACAACAGGGAAGGGGAAAGTAATTGAAAAGTGAAGTGCCTGCTTGGCTTTCACTCGCTCGCACATTCCAGTAACACGCAGAAGAAAACGACTTGGTTATTGAAGAAGTGCTTCACTTGAAATGGAGATTCCAAACTACTACGTGTAAATCCCTTCATTAATATTCTGTATGTGTCGACAAAAGTCCACAAAAAATACGCCGAAACATGTACTCGACCAAACATTTGTGGAAAAAAGTTGGATCATTGGATCACTCCAGCAGAAGTAGTAATCCATAAATTATGTATTATTGCGGAAATGGAAATTGAAATAGCACTAGAATTGTTAAGCGTTCGTACAATTCGCTGGACATTACATAATAGTTGTACTTAAGAGAAAAAGAAACCGAAAAACAAAGGATTCATTTATTACTGCAATTTTATTAACCAACGAATTCGTTTAATTTTACAATTTACGTGAAATTATTATTTAATACTTATCCTTTCCTACCAGAAGAATGTTGAATAGGATTTTAGTGTATAATAATTCATTCGTGGATTCAATACCTGGCTGAGGGGGTTACTTCATGCCCCTGCAGCCTATCCTACATAACATTACATACATCCTTTCCTAATCTTAAATAAAAAATATTCTACCTGTTAACTATTCATCTTAAAATTACTCATATTATCATTATATAATATTGATGACTTTATTCTTATTTTTAAAAATTAAAATTATGTGAAACTATACATGTAACCTGAAAAATATCGAAATATCATCCGTCCATGACTAATTATCAACGATTCCTTCTAAATCTTAAACAAAGCAAGGGAGTCTTACACGAGTAAAGGTTCATTCATCAATGAAAGAATTGATAATTGATTTTTTATTATAATACTATTGCATAAACAAAGGATAAATTACATTTTTACAGAAAATTAACACACATCCATCATTGACTTTTTTATTCAATCGTGTAGTAATTAATCATGCAGCAGTCTTCTTTCCTTAACGTAAGTCATCCAATTTTCCACAGTGCAAAATATTTTGTCATCAAATGCCAAACGTTTGCATTGCAATACCTACGCTTAAGCCATTTTAAATGAAAAACCTAATTAAATGGTAACATTTTGCACAATTAAATTTTGTAATATTAAATTAGATTTTAATCTTACTCAGTAAAATATTTATTAATATTTTAATTTATAAAAAGTTACACAAAACAGTATTTTTAAAAGTACCAAAAACGGAAAAATAAATAGCTTGTATACACCTAATCTAATTATATGTATTTTCTACTTCTTACAAACGTATACTTAAGCTAATTCTCTAAAAACCTAAAAAAAAATTCAAAGCCTAGCGTAATTGCACAATTTCATTTTATTGTGGGACATTGTATCGGAGTTCTCAATACCCTTCTCGGTGACGCAGGCAATACTGGCTGGGGGTAAACTCTTCTAGGGTAGGACGGTGAGCGTCCCTTTTTAAAACGATTATAATGAATCAAGGAGTGAGGGTCGGAGCTATTATAATTGCTCCTACTTCTAGTATTATTAATATTATCATTAAAATTACTACTTATACTACCACTACTACTAGTAAAAGTTGAATAAAGTAAAGGCGACGGTTTCAGTTGGGGAATAACGGCAGACTTTCCGTTAACAGTTTTGGGGGATGATGATTCATTCAAAAACATTTTATGATTTGCAAGCAAAGCTGTATTATTATGGTGATCAAGGTGGTAATAATTATTACTGTCCATAATTTCTGTTGAAGCTAACGACGATGACGTTGAAGCAGTCGTCCTAGAAGTTTTGGAGGAGGTTGAGAGGCTGACTGAGGTCGTTTTTGAAAATCTTGGGTGAATTCTTGACTCTTCGCCTGCTCCGTAATGATGATCTTCATCAATATCCAAATATTTTTTCATATCCTCTTGCCGAATAGGTTTTGGAGAATAATGCTTAGTTTTCACAGCACCGTCACTTTTCTGGTAAGTTATGTAAACTTCCGGGGCTGGATCATCCTCTTGTGGGGTCATTACCTGGACGTCAGTATCGATTTGGGGTTCTTTGAGGAGGATGTAAACAACCGTTTTCCTCTTTGGTGGAAGATAGACAGTCTCCTTCCGTTGAACTTTTAAATTAGGACCTTGAACGAAACGGACATCTTCGTAACGGTTTTGTGCATCTTCGAGGATTGCATTTTTCACAATGTCTTCGTCTTCAGCTTTATGAATGACGAAGCGAATCGTCTTATCTGTGGCATCACCTGCTTTGGCGTTGGCGTCTGCGAGGACTTGGGATAGGGGCTCGGTAAGTGTCAAGTCATTTAAATTAAGATTGGGCGTTGACAAAGACTGGGGAGGCATTTGCGGGCGGTTATAGGACTGATGCTGCCGTTGTGATGTAACGGGCCGTGAAGTTTGAAGATTCTCAACTGGCGGGTTTGAAGGCAATTGAATTTGCTTGGAAATTTCAAGTGATGGATTTGGATTTGAAACCTGAGGAGGAGGAGAAGGAACCTCATTTTCATAGTTTGTGAAGGAATCCATAGGTTGATTGCTAAATGGAGGTGGGGGAGGTCTTGATTGTGAAGTAGTAGGAGCTATTTCTGTCGTATCAGCCGTTACATAAACTAACGCTTTATTATCTGACGGAGGGGATAAAGGTGGAACTGGATAAACAGCTTGGTTTCGATAAGTATCTAGAATTTGGGGAGGAGGTGGACCAGGTTGAAACTGCTGCTGTTGTGGATGTTGGTTATTATTACCATTACAGCATAATTTGTTCTTGGGGAAGATATTCTTGACTTGGAGTGAAGCTATTATTGGATGATTCATTATTTGGATGTAAATATTCTCCTTGTGGTGCTAAAATGGGTGGTGGAGGGGGGTTTCGATTTCTTTGTGGTTGATCATTATTTGGTGAAGCTGGCATAAATGGTGGTTGTCGTTGTTGGTTGGGTTGTTGTGGGGTATATTGAGACGGTGGTTTTTGTTGCTGTTGTTGTTGGTTTCCTTGTGGTGGTAAGTAAATGGGTGGTGCAGCAATCGGGTTTGCAGGTGGTGGTCTAAGTCCATTAATTGGCCTTTGCATTTGGGGAGGACCATAAAGCGTCTGCAGTTGAGGAGGTGGTCCCCGTGGAGGTCGTTGATGTAAAGGATATCCGCTTGCTGGAGAGGAATTCAACGCAGAAAAGAAATTCACTGGAGGAAACTTAAACAGGGGTCTAAATGAAGAAGGGTATCCTCCATTGTTTGTGGAAGTGGGAAATCGGAAACCGTTGTTCCCATTGGTATTACGGTTTGGAATTGCATTATAAGTTGTTCCACTTGTAACTAAAGTTTCTAGGGAGTCTGAGGATGGACGCGGCGGCGGTGGTCGCTGCATTCCAGAACGCTTTCCATTGTTTGAAACTTTAACGTTGTTTCCTTCCAAATATGTTCCATTATTCTGGGTGTTTCCCACGAAAGGAAATCGAAGCTTTTGAGATCCATCCACATAATACAACGCAGAAAAGAAATTCACTGGAGGAAACTTAAACAGGGGTCTAAATGAAGAAGGGTATCCTCCATTGTTTGTGGAAGAAGGAAATCGGAAACCGTTGTTCCCATTGGTATTACGGTTTGGAATTGCATTATAAGTTGTTCCACTTGTAACTAAACTTTCTAGGGAGTCTAAGGATGGACGCGGCGGCGGTGGTCGCTGCATTCCAGAACGCTTTCCGTTGTTTGAAACTTTAACGTTGTTTCCTTCCAAATATGTTCCATTATTCTGGGTGTTTCCCACGAAAGGAAATCGAAGCTTTTGAGATCCATCCACATAATAATTTTGCTTGGGCAAATGACCTTGTTGTTGTAACTGTTGCTGCTGTGGCGGGGCAGTCTCACTTGTGAAAAACTCAGCGACTAGATTTGCCTTTGACATTGTCCAATCCCCCGGACTCCCTACACCGTTGCCACTAGCACCATTTCTTAAACGATCACTTAAAATTTGTCCACTACCCCGATCCTTATAAGAATTCTGAATTGATCTTGAACGAACTTTAGGTCGGACTAAGGTGTGATTAAATGGCTGTTCTTGTGACAAATTCCTTTCTCCTGTGGTGCTCACTGCTGACACAGAGACAGCCAAAACTAACAATTTCACTATTGAATTAATCATGGTGGCTTTTCTGCAGTGCATTTTGTACTACTACGTAGTTTCTTTTTAGATAAAAAAAGCTGAAACTTTTTGGGGTGACTTGAGAGGTTAGGTTTTCAACACGTCATTTTGTCATTCTCACATTTTATCAAATGTACGTAAGCCGCGTCTCACGTTTGCGTTTATTAAACTGCTTTTGTTAAATTCTTGAATCTGACAGGACACTTCACTGATGTGAGCTTAGAATTAAAACAAAAATGTTTTTAATTAATTAGCTTGTTTGGTTGTTCTTTGGTGGAACTCTCTCTTCCAAATAGAAACGTTGAATAAACTTTATTCATCAAGTAGACACTATAGACACCTACACCAGTATGTCTCATAGAGGATGGCTTAATTAGGAAAACAAAAACAGCTCCTTTTTAATTATGTAGTGCACTTGATAGATAAAGCAACTAATTATTTTAATACGGCTATAAAAACGTTCTCTCCAAAAAATCTTGAAAGCTATTGCCAGAATTAAGAAGACTATGAAATCATCCTTAATGAATCGTCCAATGAGGTATATTTTGAGTCATTCCATATTATTAGTTTGAATAACATTCCAATTCACTCTTTTTTAATCTCTGTTGAAACTAGTCACCTTTTTATGTAAGAGCTTGGCTGCATCAATAGTTAATAGATGAGATGTGTGGCTTTTGTCTTTATTAAGAAAGACGTTATTCACGTTTTTACCAAAAAAGCAATTAATAAATTTTTACTTTCTCATCACATTCACCATAAATTTGCACATGATTATTTTTGTTCTGTGTTGCTTCTCAAGCTGTCAATTACAAAGTGCATTTGCTTCGTTTCGTCATTTGTAAGCTCACTTGCGTTCGCATTACTAAATTTTCATTGCAGTTAGTTAAGTTAGCTGCAAACAGAACAATTAGAATTAAGTATTTTGCTCAGCAGTAGGCATTTTTATTTATAATAGTTGCAAAGAAAGGAACAAAACTTTTGATTTTCTTCATATTCACCTTTCTTTCACTGACAGAATATCAATCATTGCCGGTCCTTGCGTCGAGAAATAAATTGGTATGAAAAGAGTCCAAAAAAAGAATATTCATTTGCCAATTAAGTACCAAAACTTACTTCTTTGTCTGGTATGAAAAGAAGGCTAACTGTTAAACCTGAGTAATAATAAGCTTCCGTATAGTTTATACCTCGTTAGCTCAGTCTGCGCGATTGCAAAATCTTTTTTATTTGTTATGCAGAAAACGAATGGTTTCCCTCGTAATACTTCACAGGATCACCCAGACCCATACCCAGACCCAACTGAGCTCTTATTCTTTGTTTCTTCGTTGAATAACTTCAAATACATCACACGCGGTTGTTTTTCAAACGATGTAATTCTAAAATTTTACTAATTAAAAATAATGAGCAGTTTATCAATATTACTTTCAGTAAATGTATGAGGAGCTAACTTAATTCGACAAAAGTATAGGTAAAGGGTGTTTTTAATTTTTTGCTAATTAAGTTTAAAAATAGTTCTTAATTTTGAATTTTTGGCAAATATTAGTTGTAGTATTTTGTTTCAAACGTACCAGTTATCGCGTAATAATGGGGTTATTTGCAAACAAATTTGTAGGCACACATTTAACTTGTTTAAAACGTTTCCATTCTCTGATCTGATTTGTAGTCAGTTCAGTTGCTGCACAAAGTAAATTAAGTAAATCGTTTGCATTTATTATTTATTACAGGTAATTCTGCATCTGCTCTAGTTTTTTGTAGGTAGTTTTCCTTCACGTCAAATCAGACAATTAGTAACTGGTAACTTTTGCAAAAAAANGTCAGTTCAGTTGCTGCACAAAGTAAATTAAGTAAATCGTTTGCATTTATTATTTATTACAGGTAATTCTGCATCTGCTCTAGTTTTTTGTAGGTAGTTTTCCTTCACGTCAAATCAGACAATTAGTAACTGGTAACTTTTGCAAAAAAAGAGAAGCTTAACACTATTGCTTCTTCTAACTGTAAAATGGCGATAAAATCACTCCAGATTTGCAAAAAATTGACATAAGTAAATAAAATGACGATCAGCACTAGCACAGCACTAAAAAGACGGTTAAATGACAAATGACTTTGCCCGTTGGCTTTCCAGCATTAAATTGCTTTATGAATCCGCCCTTCTTGTAATTCAGGCCACAAAATACATAATTATGAATATTATGAATTATGATAAATACATGATAGACGATGAAAGTTATTCTGAGCCCGCAACTTGCACTTTACACTTAAAAATTAAAATCTCGTTCATAAATATTTGCAACTTACTTTAAACAAGTCTTTAACTGAGTGAGTCGTACTAGTCGCCGCGTAGTCACACATATTACCGAAACTTAAACTGTTGCAGAATGTCATTGTATGAAATATATGTCAATAAACAGAAAACTTAACTAATTTTACTTTTAACACATTCCAATAAAGTCGCCCATTTACGTGCTCCATTTAAAAATGGAAGCAAGAACTAAAAATCGAGATCGAAAAAAATTCATAAGATTCTCCTTACAAGAAGGTATTTTCAACTGAACTCTACGAATTTCGATTTGGTGAGTAATGAGGAGAGGACTAAATTACTAAAATTTTGCCTGTTCTATACTGGGGCTAACCCAGAATCCCAAACTTAATTTCGAGTGTAAACTTGAGTTGAGTTGACACACACAACAATATGAAATTTCCTCGCATTGTTTTTGTAATAACAATACTGAGTGTCATGTAGCTTCATTTTTTTTGTTTTCCTTCCATATTCGAATATTATCCTTTATCTATATTTAGAGAAGAAGGATATCTCATCACATCACCAACTTCACAAAACATCCACAAACAATCAACCGCAGCAACCCACACACAAATTTAAAAAGTGATTATTGTCACGGGAAATCTTTTTAATAATCTTCACTCACACGAAGTATGAGAGGTCCTTTGAAGGAAAAAAAATCGGCAAGTCCGAGTCAACAATGCTCATTAATCACAAACTGTGCAACAATCACTGAGCTGCCATCCCATCATATCATCATCCAATACCACCAACCACCAACCAACCACAAATACCCACAGCCTCAGTAGAATAAAAGCTTTGGCCGATACCGGTCTTAACACAAAACATTGACTAATCACTAATCAGAGAGAAGGAGAGAGAAAAAAGAATGATGAAATAAAACGAAAACGGACAGAAAAAAAACTATTTTCGGACGTAATTCATTTTTTCCTAGCTGCAGATTTGATTATATTTTGTTGAGGTATGGTATGAGGAGGTATCTTCCTTCCTGAGCAGCGCAGAGCTTTATTGTTGACATATCTTCGTTTTCTTCTTCTCTGTCTAAACTATTTTTCAGTTAGTGTAAATTAAAGTGTAAGTTAAGTGCATCCCTTCTCAGTTTGTTTATTGCAGTAATACAAATACATGCATACTATATTAAAATTGATTATTCACTTTTTCTTTTTAACTGCTGCTGTTGTTACAATAACAATAAATAATAATAAGTAAGCAGGGTGCTAACTATTTTCAGGTAGCTATAAGTAAGTAAGAAGGAGACGAAGTATGTCTTTTTTTATTCCTTGACTTTACCAAGAATTTTTGTTTAAAGATGAACTTCCGTTCATTTCTTCGTCTGGTGTTTTCTTCTTATCCGTCTTCTCTCACAACAACAACAGAATGAAATGACGATGATCATCACCGTTTCCGTTTTTTGTAAGCAGAAAGAAGACACAACAATGCCCAGTACCTTGTCCGACTGATTGAATGACTGACTTTTAGTTGGTATAAGCAGCGTAGTTTAGGAATCTTGGCGAGCGCGAGCGTGACTTACTGCCCAGCAAATGACACAAGTAAAAAAGTAAAAATTGCTAATGAAAAAGGTATATAATTAGTATTAAAGTTACAAGAAGAAAATAAAATGGATGGATCAGTGTAGCCCCATCATCATTTCTATCTAACCACCACGCAAAGCTATTTTATAAATATTATCTGAATATCTATCTTCCCCTGTTCTTAAACGTTCTTCGAATTCAGTATCTAAACTCAAGTCAAATCGACAGTGGTTATTAAGATAATTAAAGTATAAGCAAATAATAATATGATAATGGAATTTTCATAGAGGATCCTTTAATGTTCTTTTTCTTACTGAATAAAAATGAATGGACATAAAAAATGCGTGCTATTATAGTAGGTATTTGTTGGACTTGGTTAAGGATTTGTATAATGATAGTAAAATCTTTGGGAAGGCGGTGTTCGGATGCGATGCGATAATGATGGCGAAAAAAAAAGAAAAGAAAATAGGAGGGGAGACTGGGGAGAGCATTATTCATTGTTAAACCCATGAATTATACATTGCGAATTGCAATTCAATATTGCACCGACGAAGAAACGAAGTACTGTAGTACTGGGAAGGGAAGCTATTATCGTAGCGTTTTTGCTACTACGACGCAGAGACGGTGGTGAAGGAAGAAGACTGAATAATTTTTTGCTTTATAAATTATAAACTGAAGACACTTTTTCCTTTCTACGGTAGTGTTGGTGGAGAAGAGATGAGAAACAGAAAGAAAGGAGAAGGAGTCTTTAAGTACCCACCAAATTTTCTTACCAAAACTTAACTCCAATGAATTTTTACTGGTTCCTTAATCAGGGATCCTTTGAACATTACATCGACAAAAGCACCTGCTCATACTATTATACCACGAGTACAATAAAGATTTAAACGCTTACTTTTCCTCTTCTCCTCCGCTCCAATCGGCAGTTTGTATTCAAGGTAGCTCACCAAATACTTGCCAAATGATAATAAAATGACATACACGCTTGGATGATGATTACGGATAAGAGTTAAATTGAAAGGTGCATGACATTTTCCCTTCCATTAAATGTTGATACCCGAGCCAATAAGGATTATAGAATACTTTATTGCACATTAAAGGCGGTGGTGGGGCTTGTAAAAGATCAGAAGAGTTTTATGACAATGATTTTCAATGTTACCATTGTCATTGAAGGCGAAAGCACTTTCTGTTTTCCAATATGGGCATTATTTAAACTCTTGCGTTGTGTTGCGTTACGATGCGAGTGGTGTGGGGTGAATCCTAAACGATGAAGGAAAACAAAACAATGAGCATAGTTATTGTATACGCACGGTGTCCTTTTACTTGTTAAATTTTACGGGTCATCATATCGTCATCATAATGCAGCGACAGACAATATGGTTTGGTTAAAGCTATACTTAATATAGGAAGTATTATTGCATATTTTTGCACATCAAGTTCCCTTCGGTTACATTTTACATCCGTCATCCGTCTCATCTTTCATTTCAGTTTCAAGACCGTTATGTTAAATTAGTATTTTAGCTTTACTCTCTCCTCCTCTCTTTTAGTAAATCAGCAAACCATAATTGGACTGCACAACTACGTAATCCATAAACTTATAAGTTGAAAAATAAAATTTACATGCAACAATAATCTGTTTCTGACTTGAGTTTTCCGTACCTCGTTTTTTTGCCCTTTTCATTTACTAGCTTTAAGATTAGTACTAGACAATATTGCATCTTAAACGTAAGTTTAAGCCGTTCAATAATGCTCTTTTTTATAGCTGGCTCTGTCCGTATCCTGTCAAAAGGCTGTCTTGAGATGGTCTCCGTACCGCTCCGCTTGATCTCCGTACAAGTCCCGCTTAACACTGATTCTTTTTTAACGTGCATTGCCACTGTCTCCGTATTTTTTTTTCAAGCTCCGTACCGAATCATTTATTGGTTATCTTAACTTTTCACTATTAATGATTATCAAAAATATAAATGCACTCACTGATGAGCCAAAAGGGGATTCATCGTGTTTTGAAGGATTTCACATATTCTTTGACTGATAATAACTTTTCAAACAACAATTTTCAGTGTGATGTAATTATGCTGACGTAATTTTTCTTTTTAGCTCGTCATCTGTATAAATGTTTGTAATATCAAGCTTCTTAAATTCATATTTAGATTTTTATACATTTTTTATTTCTTTTTATTATAAGCCCATATTTATTCTTGACTTTTTAAAAGTATAATAGAAGCTTTATTACTCTGTCACGCTTTTCTTCTTCCTTTTTTTACAAAGACATTCTAATATTAATAATAAAGTTTGCAAATGTAATCTTGAAATTCGTCACAATCTTCTTCCTCATCTCCATCAGATGCGTTTGTGATGCCTCCATAAAATTTCCTTGCCTTGAACTCTTTTTTGGAGCTTTTCTTGTCATTTTGCAAATTGTTTCTATTATTTCACCCTTTAATTATTCTATAAAACATATAAGCTTTATCATATTATTCTAAAAGTATTTTTAACATTTCGCTTGCACTATAATAGGCAAACGACATTGCTGTTAACTCTTTTCTCATTCACATTCCATCCTTCTTTCTTCCCATGAACTACTTTCACGAAAGAATCCTTGCTTTTTGGAGTTTTTAGCTTTATCCGTTCCATCATCTCATGATGAGCATTTTCTCTATCCTCATCCAAATCTTGTCATTATGTCTGTTCATACGATCAGACTGCAATTTTGTCATAATATGATTGTTCTTTAAGTGATAATGATGGCGTCTCTTCATTGTTTTCAACTATGTTGTTTCATTGTTGTACTTTTCGTGATAGTAAATTACATAATT
>JAHZNJ010000666.1:0-25037 GCA_027744475.1 Lepidocyrtus cf. sotoi NNG-2020
CCGTTTTGCATGTGTAAGTTATGATTGATTACATTATGCCCAAGATGAAAATTAGTTTTGCTGCATGCATGATCACGCATATTATTATTCTTCTGAAGGATGACACGGGAAATATTTACCAACTTGGCATGCCATGGCATTCACTTCCATTCCATTCTTGTATCGCCATCGCATTTACTTACTTTTACTTACGTTTGCATTGTTGTAAGGAAAATTCATGCATCCCTCTTCCTCTCTTTCTCTATTTTGCTCTTACTCCATTTTCCTTAAACTTCCAACTAAATATATTGCTTTAGAGTTTTGGACAAGAACAATTTTCGGTAACAAAGGAGAAAGAGAGAGAGAGAGAGAGTTGCTCATCATCGTAGAAGTGAAATTCGCTCGTGCGCACCCATTTTAATCATTTATTCTGTTCTGTTCTGTTTAGCCAGATCACATCTACAGTAATGATATTGTTATACAATAAATATTTGCATGGAAGTAAATATTAGATGGAATATTGTTTAGGTGATGATCTAGCTAAAACGCTATGGCAGATGCTGCAGCAGCCATTTATAACGTCCTTTTGTTGTGCCATACTTATTCATACATAAACACCTAGCGTTGTAGTTGTATAGTCATTGTCACCCGCCATTATTCTCACCATCATGCATGGTGATGTGAGGTAAACATAGCTTAACACGATTTTTAGACTTTTAGCATCGGCTATAGCTTTAATAGTAGCAGCGGCTATAGTCTCTTCGACTAAAAATCAAGGATAAACATTTCATGTTAAATTTTTTAAATTTTATTTCATGTCAATGATATTATAATACAGTCACATTTAGTCACTATGCAATGTGATTAACAATAATTATTAATCTAAAGGGATAAACGAAACTTGTATCTTATGATACTAAAGCAGCATCCGACATTTAAAATTAGTTTACGTCCCACTCGCTTTCCATTTTTTAAAACTTACAGCATCTAAATTTCAATATTCGTCAAAGTTTGATTTTACATATTTTACGACCGTTATTGGATAAATTTGAAACTTAAATAAAATCTATTACTAGATCCATTTCATCTACCCCAATCTGCAATATATCCAAGAAAGAATCTTTTAGAGCACAACATAAACTGCTAATGTTAAATCACTTATTAAATGGGAAAGCAAACGTTGATGTCATGTCATGTGACACTAGAATATTATTAAATAGTTTAGGTGTTGTTTGCAATGCACTTTTCAATTGAACTACTAAAATAGTTGTGACTTTTCTCTTCACTTTTCCTCCTCTCATCGTTAGCACATATTGAATTTCACTTTGTTTCTTTATGCCTTTGCTTTGTTCCCTGTGTTTTTGTGGTGTGATGTGGCAACTTGGGATTTCCAAGTTTCAAGGATTACGTTTCCACGTCTTTTTGGAATGCAGCAGAAGTAAACTTTTCATTGTACTTACGTAGCAAAATAGTTTTTAGAAAGACATAAATTGTATCATATCATCATCATCGTTCATCCATGTGTGAGATAAATTGAATAATTTTCAATATGAAAACGAAAACTGAAACTTATTGTTTAATCTCACACACATACGTACTAGAAAATAGATACACAAATGCATGCATGAATGAATGGGAACACAACAATGCAATGCAATTTAATATCGCTTCTTCCCTCTCAATTCACATTTCACATATGAGATGAGAAGATGCATGCATGAGATAGCATAAGACAGAAATATGTGTGAGCGAGCGTAATTGTAATATTCACTTTCAATTTTGAAAGTTGAGTTTGACAGTGATATGCTCTCCTCTCCTCCACCAACATGCATGGAAAAAAATTCTTGTCATTGCATTGCAGTCATTGGGTGGGTACGTATGGATGCGATGTGATGCGCTACATGCTGAAATAATTTGGACTAAACAACGAAATACGACTCAAAACTCAATTCCATATTGTGTGAAGGATGACGAGGAAAGAAAGGAGACGAAGAGGAAAAGGGGAAACAGAAGCAGCAGCAACATCAACAATTGCCGTAATAATAACGTAAGTAAATAGTAAATCAGTAATGGAAGTTTGGTTTTTAAAGAGAGGGGAAGAAGAAAGCGAAAGCAACGCAATGGAACTAAAAGCGGCAATGTTTTACTTTTACTATTCTGGAGGATTGAATTGAAATCGAACTTTTTAAAGCAATTGTTGTTATTTGGGAGGGGATGGAATGGAGCGAAGAGGGAGGATGAAAATTTAAAATTGAAAACTGACTGACTAAAACAGATATATTAGTGCAAGAGAGAGAGAGAGCAATGAACAATGAATTTTAAAATTTATTTCAATTTCGAGTTGAGTCGAGTCATTCATTCGATACAGCAGAAGCAGCAGCAGCAGAAGGAGAATAGGAAAAAGAGGGGAAAAGGATTGAAAGTTTGAAAGGCTGAGTAAGAAGTGGATTAATGTGGGAGGTGGACAACAACGAATCAATACAAACAAATAATAATAATAATAAACTGGAAATAAATGCAATATATAATTCGCAGACTTCAAAACTGACATGTGCAATTAAATTCCCTTTTTTCCTCTGAAAATTGAATCAACTTCGGTTCCCACTGAATACCATAAGCTTGTGCGGTAGCCATTCACTGTGCGCCGTTTATTATTTAAGTACGCATTGTAGCATGCTCTTAGGCGTTAGGTGCTTGTCCCATCTCGTAGACACAGTACGCAATGTATCAATAATTATCTAATTAATTGCAAATATTGGCTATTTACTATAAAGAGATGAAATTTTCATTAGAAAAGAATAAGTACGTCAGGTTACAAATTTCCTGTTTGTTTTTAAAAGGATAGTTAGTCATATTATGGTTTTATCCGTGTTATCCGAGTACAGTTATGTCTTAATTCATTCATAAGCTTTGTGTAAATTCCTTTTGATTGCACCGGCACCGCTTGCGCTTACTTACACATAAACTTACGTATTCATTCGATAAAAAGGGACAAAAATAGTGATAAATAGTCAGACTAACTTCAGTTTTAGTTTTGTTAGCCCTTTTAAAGATCAAGAATCAAGAATCAAGACCGAACGAATGTACCTAATCGCTATTACATAATAATATCTAACTTTAGCTCTTCCTTTTACAACTACTACTACATCAGCGTATTTTCTTTCTCTCTCTCTCTCTCTCTCTGTCTGTGTAAAGTCTACTATTTCTCGTCGTAATCGTAAAATAAAGTTGAACTTGAACATACTGAGCAAAAGTAGTTTACTTTTACGAAGTGTTACAACTTACTTACAAGCTGCACACAAACACAGACCAGCAAAATACGAGAGAGAGAGAGAGAAAGAGAGAGAGAGAGAAAATGAGAATAAGAGCCGCCGCAAGTCAAACTGGACCATATTTATTTGTCAGGGAGTAATGTATGAGGCCATAAGTCATCCAGCAAAAGGGCGGTAATCTGTGTGGTGGTGGTGCTGCTGCTACTTTTATAAGTGCATAACTCTTTTTACGCTGCTCCTGCTGGTGCGGTGCTGATATTATTACTGCTTCTTCTTCTTCTTTGGAAAACGAGGAAAAAGGATGCCATTGCACTACCACCACCACACTTTTATATAAAGATAGATATTTTGCCCTACTCAACTTTATTTAGTCTTCATTTTTGCTTGCACTCTCGGTTGCAAGATTATTGCAACTCTGAATGCAATGCCAAGCCAATGTGATAAAGTAGGTAAACTTTTGAACTCACTCAGTTTCGTCGCTTCTTTTTCTTCTTCTTTCGCAATTCAATATTATTTGGTTTGTGCAAGTCTGCCCAAAATGGGATTTTTACGAGTAGTACATAAACGAGAGAAAGATTGGTTGGTCGGTTGCTTGCTTGTCTGCAAGTCTGCAACTTAATATTTATCGCTGCACTGGCTGGTGGCTGGCTTATATTTGATAAAGATGGAGTATAAAAATGTATCAAACATCTTCAATTAAACTTGTTATATAACAAGAAAAAGAGAGAGAGAAAATGATAGTAAAATAGCTAGCTTTTTATGCTCGTATAAATGTATTTATTTGCGTGTCCAACATGTTACATGCTACAAGTTGTTGTTGTAATTGTTATGATATGATCATGATGATCATGATGGTGGTGGTGGTGGTAATAATGGCCAATTGCGGTTTTTCTCCGTGAGCACTGCAGTGCATAAGCAGTGTGCAATGTGTAATATTGGTAGTCGCAATAAAATCACCATAATCATCTAAAGCACCCATTAATTGTCAGCGGAATCATCAATAAAGTCGCCATAAAAGGCTCTTAACTCAAATTTTTATTGCTAGTTAATAATAGTATAATCCTTCCTCTTCAATTACCACTTTGTTTTCATTATAAAGATGATGATGAACAACAAAATATGCATGCATACAAGGTTTAAATCATGTAATTTATTAGCATACATATAAATATTGTACATGCCTAAGCAATTCAAATGCATTGGAGTGAGTGGTTGATAGTTGCAACGCCAAAATCTTTAAATTTAATAACTTGTGCAAACTCGTCTCTTAGATGTACGATTTATTTTTTATTTTGCCACTTATGAATAAAATCAACCAGTTTACAAATATTCGTTTTTGACTATATTTTAATAGTTTTGTAATCCTTTACTCCTATTTTTACAATGCAAAACACGATTAGAAAATTATTTCCGAATATTATCTATTTTCTTCTATTCAAACACGCATGCACAGCTTCAACTACTGCAGCTCATCATTTCATCCATCCTTTTAGATTCTATTAAGCTTCCATCTATCTAAACGTAAATTTTTTAATGTATTCACAATTCAAACACAACACAACTCATTCTTTACGTCTACTTCTTTACTACATACGTTACCCATCTGCTCATCCGCTGTATTCATATTATAATTATATATTTAAAAAAAAGTTCATGCTTTTGTTCATCTTCTTCATCTCAAACTCAAAACAACATCGCCACACCACCACCACCACCATCACTCTTCTACTTCCAGTTAGTTTTTACCGTAGCAGTAAAATATATTACATAACAAAAAAGCAGCAGCAACAACAGCAGCACATATACCACAAAACAGACTTCTCTCTTTCGTTTCGATCTCTCTCCTCCTCGAGATTCCTCTCTCCATTCCTCTTCTCTTGTGTAGGATTAGGATAATAAGGCTGACATTTTTACCCGTCAAAGCTCCCTCACAACAACAAAACCCAACACAACAACAGTAGAGAGATGAGATGGATGATACAACAACGAGCAGGAGCTTTATTGATCGGTAGCAAGTAGCTAGTAGCTAGCTACATACGTTTAACTTAACTACCAACATCCTCTTCATCTCAAGTCAGTTCCTCACTCTCTTGTGTTCATTTCATATAGAAAGAGAGAGTTTTGTAGAAATGGAAACTGGATATACCAATAATAAGCTCTTTTGCGTACATCCTTCTATTCTACGATTATATACATAAACTATGTAGGTACATAAATAATATTTCGGCATATATTGCACCGCATTTTTTGTGTGTGTGAAAGAGAGACAGAGAGAGAGAGAAAAAAAGGCAACGCAGATGCAGTCGGAGCGATGGAGTCAGATCAAAACAGTGGGACAGCTAAGCTCCGTGTGCTCTTCCTCTCTCTCTCTCTCTCTCTTTGTGAGCTCTCTTGGGGAGACTGAACAGAAGTTTTATAAGCATTGAGAAATTATATGACCAATAGTGCGTTTGTCACTACTATTTACACTACTTTCATTTTAGATTCTGCCATTTTTTCTCACAGGAAGAAAAAGAAAACTCATTGTAGTAGTAATGATGATGCAATAATATTAATGCTTATCTGTATTGAATCTTATAGTGAAGAGATCATTATGGATAAAAAACATTGAACAAAGATAAATTTATCATATGCATTGATTTTTATAATTAATTTTACTTGACTTAGATATTGTAGTGTAATTTTTTAAAAAAAAGTTCTGGTTGTGATTAGGATATGCGTACAGTTTAACGAAGATACATAAAATAGGTTAATAGTTGTGAGCTTTGCCAGATAGATCCGATGATTCCTTTTCCTGGATGCTTATCAAATCATTAAGTTCAGTCTTTGCATTAAAGGAAGTTAAATTTTCCTTTGCATAAATTTCCTTATTAATGAATTGCATTTTAGAAAAGATTTTTTATATCAAATATTATACCTTTTTCTTGTTTGACAGATCTACATTCCAAATTGTTACTAACAAAATTATAATAATTTTATTAGTCAGTGTACTATTGCATATTAAATATTAAATCGCGTGTAATACAAATCCGTATTCAATCAATGATGAATGAGTGATGCTTTCTTATGAATAAATTCACTGGAGACTAAACCATTGGTTACGTAATCCATAGCTAAAATAGGAAATCGAATGCACTCATCTCATCACGCTCAACTTCAACTCAACTCCTATCCAGATTAGAAATTCTCATCACTTCCAGACAAAAATAGGGAAAGAAAAGAAACTGTATCCTCCTAACAATAGTAAACTACAGAGGAAAACAAATTAGCATCGATCGAATTACATTCATACATAAGAAGAGAGGAAAAGGACAAACAATAAAAATTGGTTAGTATTGCAATTGCAATTGCAACGCAATCCACTGAACCGATGATCAAAATTGGGAATCAAAATAAAAAAAATCATTCTGTGAACTGGGAATTCTATTTTGTTACATTGCACATGCAATCCACACACAAAAAATCTAATTTACCCAAAAAAGAGAAAAAAAGGATGACATGACACATAATGACTCAAACCCACTTACTTCACTTCTCAGTCTCTGATTTGATTTTTTCTAGCGGAGGAGCTTCTACAATACGTACACTCACGGCTAATGAAATAAGTACGTTTAGTATTAAACTATCATTGAGAAAGAGGCAGGGTTCGAGTTAGGGTAACAATGAAATCGTTGATGACAATACAAAATACAGAATGATTTTCACAAAGAGAGAGCGAGAGAGGAAAAAAGTTTCGTAATATCGATCCATGTTTTTTCCTCGTTTTTTTACTCTTCTCTTCTAATAATATGTACGCATTTTCCTTTCCCAACAAAAACGCCTGCCACGATCACGATACGATTGCTGTGAGCTTTTGTGTGTGCATCGCATCGTCATCTTGACAGTTTTTGGTCAGACAATATATTTTCATTTCCTCCGGATTTTAGGATGAAAAGGACACATCAGCAGCAGCAGAAGCATGAGCATGTACGAAAATAAAGTAGATTTTTATTTTTTATTTTTTTGTATCAAGCTCTGCAATGTATGGGTGGATAGATGGATGGATAAATATATTCGTAGAAGGAAAGAATAAAAGAATCATAACTTTTTTTTGGGGTAGGCTTATTTTTTATTTAGGCACTACCCTGCTATTGTATTGATTAGCCATAGGGACGCGATGTAGTCACGGATTGACACAAGGAAATCAAAATCATAGAAACAAAATCAAAATCACAAACTTGAAATTGATGAGTAACAATTCGATGGGTAAATTTCAGGAAAAATCTAACAATGAGTCGTGTGCATCGTAGTCTCAGGAGAAATGCTATTTATTTCATATTATTATTTTAGGAATGCATTTTCGTAAAATGTATTGCGTCAAATGCTCAACCTTTAGAAAAATTAGACTACAAATAGTTTGACCATTAACTTCAATTTCAAACCTATCTAACTTCAGTACACAAAATTTAATAATTATTTTTTCACATCGTTGTACTACGCAACTAAATCTACAAGAAGTTTATTTATAAAAGTTTTTAAAAAATAATTGCAGTGCATTGACAAGTAAAAAACGAATGTTTTACTTTATTTTTCTTCTTCTTTTTCTTCTTCGTCAGTTTATTATTTCGTTTTTTTGCCCTTTCCCATTCAAATTTTATCAACCTGCGTTGCGTTGTTTGCGTCTCTCTCTCATTCTTTCTATAGCCTGCCTCACACCACACTCGCATTTTCTCGCCTCTGGTTCACAGCAGTTGGTAAAATATCCTTAGAATAATATAATGCTGCTGTGGTGTGGTGTAGAAGTAGGTATTTATTATGGAAAGGAAAAAAAGAGTTCTTTTTTTATTCTGTGGTCTACGGTTTTCTGTTCTGTTCTTCTTCTTCCCGTTGTTGTTGCATTGCCTTTGCCTTCGTCTGACAATCATATTTTTTATCCATCTTTCCCATCATGCCACACATACGCAATGTTATTATTCTGCTGTTTTTGCTGCTGCTCCTGCTAGAAAATATTTTTTTCATGGAAAAAATCATCATCGTGGATGGATGTATCATCGTCATCATCATCAAAGGAGGAATACAATAGGAATAGAATAGTACATCAAACTGAGAAGGACAGCCAGATCAGATCCAGATCTCATTCTCTCTCTCTCTCTCAGTATGGAAGAGAGAGAAGAAAAGGAATTGTAATCGCAAATAGACCGCATCAACAACAACTGCTGCTGCTGCTGCATGTGTTAAGCTCCATCTCATTTTCCCTTTTGCAAAGAGAGAGAAAAAGAAGAAAAAAGGGAAAATATAAAAAAATAAACTAACTCGAACGAAGCATTGAAAGCGAAGACAATTGACAATGGGGTGGTGGTGGTGGTTTGCCTGATGTGGATGTGATGTCTAAGCGAGTCCCTATCGATGTTGTTATTACTCTTCGGATTCGCTGGATGGAATAAAAAAATGCTGCACAGAAAGAAAGATGAAGAAGGAACTAAAGCGTGATTGTATGAAACTTGATGTGTTGTAATACGAAATGCTTTGCTCCTGCTCTTCTCTTCTTTTTTATATAAAAAAAATCAAGAATATTTTTTCCCGACCAACTCACTCAATTCCTTCATAAATAAATATAAACGAAAAAAGGAGGAAGGAAAAGGGAAAGGAAAAAAAGGAGGAAGAAAGAAAGAAAAGAAGAGAAAATCCCATGCCGAGTTTCTCAATCTCTTTTTTTCCTCTCGATATTTATTCCGTGTGAGTGGAGTTGAGTGAAGAGAGGCAAAGTTATAAGTAAACCAACGAGAGAATATAATGCTGTGTTCCTTGCTGATTCTCATTTACTTCTTTGATAGGTTTAAAAAATGACGTTGCGTTGTTGGAAAAATGACAGAGAAGGGACAAAAGAATGGAATGGAAGATCAAAATAGAAGAAGGAGGATGGATAATGACGAGTTTGATTCTGATAGAATGAGAAGAGATCTATTTTTTCAGAAAAAAAATGGAAAGAGATCAAATAAAAAGAATCTTGATAGATATTTTTTACTATAAGCTGTGAATTTGCTATTAACTACCCGTTTTAGGTTTACAATGGGAAGACTCTCAACGCATCTTATGCCACGCAATATCATATTTTGATCATTTAATGAATGAACGAAGAATGAAAAAATTCGATGCTTTAGATGTCTTATCTTACCTAATACTATCATAAGACTTGATTGAAAAGAGACAATGGCATTACGCAGATACTGAAATGTATAAACTATTTACAGACAAAAAATAATGGTTCACGAATTCCCATGTAAGTACTACATAAGAGCCTTTTGTTTTTTTTCTCAAGAGAAAATCAAGCGTAGAGAGAGAGAACAACAAAATAAAAAGTATCCACTTCTTATGTCCGTTTACTTTACAAACAAAGGCAAAAAAGGAGAAAGTAAATTGGAACCAGTTGAATGTTGGAATGGAACAAGGTCCCTTTCTTTAAAACAAAGTTTATTTAAAAAGCGTTTCGTTCCAGATTTTTGCATTTCTCTAAAAAAAATCTTTTTCTCTTTTGTTCGTTGCAAATTGAAGCGATCTTCCAACAACATTACGTGCACTTAAGTATTCATGAGGAAAGCAAGCGCAGTACTTGAACTTGTAAAAGTGAATTAATCAGCATAAATTCGAAATGCATTGGGAATGGGAAAAAATCTAGTCTTTTTAGAGAATCAAACTTGAATAAAAGTATTTTAAGGATTGAATTGAATAGGAATAGGTTCTGCTAGATAACATTTCTCATGTTTTCGAGTTTTGAGTTTTGAATGGAGGGAAAAGAGTTAGGTACGTGTTGCATCTTTCAAAAACTAGAGAGGAACTTTAAATTTGTTGAATTTTAAGTAACTCTTCCCTTTGTGCTATGCATAAACTCAATTTTGCATGCTCTCTGCTTTGTAAAACTAAACTAGATCGATTTGCTACACTGTTTTCAAGCACTTGAAAAGGGTGTAAATAAATTATTAATATATTTTTTTAATACTTGCAAAGCTAAATTATATGTGATCTGATAAAACAAGATAATTGTAACATATCTGAACTTCTCAGTTCAAAATTTTGTTGTTTAATTTTATAACGGAGCGTTAATTTTAATATCGATAAAGTGCAGTATGAATTCATTTCAGCCAAAACCTTAGAAAAGCAACACAACACGAGTAAAACTGCTGCTGGAAGCCAAGAAACAATCACTCACTCAGAAACTTTGCAGTTGCACGAGCAGCAGTAGCAGCAACGACAATCTTGTAGCACCAGAGAGAGCTAAAGCATGCATCAAGAAATGGGTGATGGTTGCTTGGTTGGTGTTGTTGTACACATTTTTTAACTTTTATCTCATCTCTCTCGTTGCGTTCTACAGCTACGTAACTCTCTGGCATGGTATGGCATAGCATTTTTGGCTCATCGCTTCAGCTGCCACCATCCTGTCGTATTTAAATGCAATGTGAGAAGAAAGAAGACGAGGAAAGACGAGAGGAGAGGAAGAAGAACTTTTAGAAGGAGGAGGAAGGAAGCCAGAGCTGAGTTGTAAAGAGAAGAAGAAGAATAAGAGAGGCAGCAATAAATCTGCCAATCTATCAGCTCAAACTTGAAAATATATTCAACCCTTGGGGAAAGGGAAAGTAGTGTAACTGACTGATCTGAGAAGCTGTGTCTCCTTCTCCTTCCACGTGATTTTACATATTAATAGAAAAGGGACCTCAAAAAACATCAGCATTATTTATAAAACATACATAAACTTATGCAGTTTGGTTAGCAATGCAGTTTCACAGGATCCAGCAGCAACAGCAGCAGCATACTTATTCACGGTGAAGTGAAAAGATGAAATGTGTTTGGGTTTAGATTTTTTTCTCTGCTTCCCTATTCGTTCGATAGGAAGACATGACATGATTTGGGTATTACTATAATAAGTAAGCTCCTATCGCATAATCAAGTATTGAAAGAAATAGGAAGAAATCAGAATGGGAACACTTTTTCTCTCTTTCTTGAACCCATCACACATCCTGTCAACTCTTCCTTTTTTGTAACAGAACAGAAGTAACAGAAGAAGGGTAAGAACGACGCATATTAATGCAAAAGAACATTCTCATATTGCACTGCATTACAATATGCCAATGTTTATATAAATAGTTTCCTCTTTCTTTACTTGAGAAAAAGCCTTTCGATGAATGGTTGAAATGAGACTAGGGATGCTGCTTTGTAATCATTTTGGGTGATATTGGGTCGAGAATCAAATGCCCAATGACAATGATAGTATTTAAGTAAACAGAAAAAAGTGAAGAAATTGTAAGGAATGGATGTATTATTTGTCATTTTTAGTACTTCTCATTGGTTTCTATTTTTAATTTTATTTGCTTTAAGAAAAGAGGATGATTACAATGTGACAGGTTTCAATACTGATTGGAAGTTTTTTTACAACTGCTTAATTCCATCCTTTAATAGATTCCAGCTATACGTTATTTCTCATGTTTGCACTAAAATTTAATGTAAGAGATTCAGGTTTGACGATAAAAATAATTTGCGTACGATAAAAGATGAAAGATTAAAGGTTTTTAAATATTATTTCTAACTCAGATTACACAAAATTGTTAAAATTAATAATGTTATGCAGATACAAATAATAATTAGACTTACTTTAGAAGCTTTACAGGGTAGTTGTAAACTCACAAGAACTTCACGTGTCTGACCTGTTAATTAAAGAATTTAAACAAACCATTAATATATAATTTGACACTTATAATAATTAAAGAATGATTTTGACATATTGATATTATAATTAAGATGTATTCCAATGTGGAAAACCTGGTATCTGTGAATTAGGATTTTATTCAGTTCAATACGTAAATAATTTGGTCGCTTAAAAAAGCCAAAGCTTCCAATGACACCTTTTTACATTTCATTTAAAAGAAGAAAGAAAGAGTCTTTGTTTTTTCTGCAACAATTTTTATCCCTCTCCCATCGTTATTTTTTACAGATCCAATACGGTACAATAATTATAATTATAGTAATTATTATTGTTTTTATCATGCAACAAAAAAAATCGTGTTTTAGTTATTATTCCTATTACTGCTGCCGAATATTATTTCATTCCGATATACTTCTATTTTTCTTCCCCATATTTTAAAAGCCTATATTGTAAGCTTCTCCATCATCATCATCATCATACATGATAGCATTCGAAGTAGTAGACGGCGCGGTTTAAATACCTTTTTAATTATTTCGTTCTTTTTACTTATTACAGGTGCTGGCTTTCGCCCTGCCAGAAGATGACAGCTAAAACCGCCATAATTTTTGTTAGAAAACAAAAACATGAACTTGTCTACTACGTGAACTTCTCTCATCTCGTCACCCAACAACCGCTCTTCCCTTCTTCCCTTCCACAAAAGAAGAAGAAGAAGAAGAAGGATATATTTATTTGTAAGAATGCAACAAAGCTCAACACAACGCAACGGTGAAATCTCATAGAGCCAAAGAAAAAAGAAAACCTAAAATGATGAAGATATTATTATAAGAGAACGTAATTACATAATATGTTTTTGTAAGGTAGTGGAAGAAGAAAAAGTAAAAAAGAAAATATATTTAAACAAAGTTGTTGTTGTAGTTCTTGTAAGCTTCACGTTTTACGCACCTTTCAACTTATTTCAAGTAAGGTGCACAAAATAATGTAATTTTAAAAAGATGTTAAATAAGTTTAAAAAAGAGAAGAAAGAAAATGGAAGGGGAAATAATAATTTAAAAAACAACGAAAGAAAGATTCCAGTGTGATGATAGGAGGAATAAAATAGTGGTAAATAAAATGTTAAAAAAAGTAGCTTTATTTGAAATAAGAAGCCTCCTCATTCCCTTTTCCTTTTTCTCTTGTTTTTCTTCTTCTTCTTGTAATAAGAAATAAGAATATCAGATTTTATTTAAACACATGTATCGTTTTTTATTTACGCTGTTACTGCTGCTGCTGCTGTTGTTGCTGCTGCTGCTCATGTGAGTGAGGTTATAAACGATTTTCTCTTCGTTCAGTGTAATAATATTAATAAAAATATGAGTTATTTGCTGTTGTTTATAATGTTTATGTATCTATCTATCTACACGCATTTAAGTCATCTTGGCCTAGTGGTGGTGGTGGTGGTGGTGGTAAAGGCGTTATTATTGTGAGGTAAAGAACTCAAGTCACGTCAAGTCAAGGTTGAAACCTGTGAGAAATTTATGGCCGACTTTACGAAAACGTGAAGAGTTGAGAGGAGAAGAAGAAAAAGAAAAAAGAGAAGAAGACGCGAAGGGAAAAGAAAAGCCGAATCAGAAAGAAGGAAGGATGGTGGTGGAGGTGGTGAGGATAATGCTGGTACGCTATGGTAATAGAATGTATTTATTTAATACTGATAAATTGTTTCTCAGGTTTTACACGTATGAAATGGTATAGATCCAAACCTGCTGCTTGCTTTATGTATTTAAAAAACATAAATTTTCCTATTGAGAATAAGCATTTATATCTCTTTATAATACTTTATATTAAGGAACGTCAAGAATCAAGAGCAACGGCAGCAGCAGCAGCAGCAGGCGCATGAGACAAGAAGACGAGATGAAATGAGATGGAGGAAAACGGATGAGAAGAGAAGACGAAAAGGAAAAATGAAGGAAAAAAACGTTTGAGTTGAGATCAACGAACAGTCAACATCTAGGATTAACATTTTCATGCGTGAACCTCACCGTTTTTATCATCATCGTCAGCCCACCTTTCCTTTACTTTGAAATTTTTATTCTTAGGCATTTTTAATAAAGAAATTTACATACATACATTATAAACCTATTTATGATAATAATGATATATTAAAAGAAACGTGTACTCTTCGATAGACAGGAACAGATGAAAAAAATTAAATTGTTGAAGATTTAAATGGGTTTTTGATTGCTGAATTACCTTCAACTTTAAAAAATGAAATGAATTGAAATGGAGTATCCCGCATAATAGAAAAGACCAAATGAAAGAGGACCGTAAGTGAGAGATAAGATTAAGCCTTTGTGAATTAGTAAAAAATGCGTAGTTATGTACTTAAATCTATAAGCAAGATTTACTTACATACATTTTTTAAGTGATTAAATATAATTTTATTTAAATATCTAATTAAGTGGCGGAATTAATATATTATATTTTTAAAAATAAAACACTAAAATCTATCAAGCAAATCTATAGTCAATCTATCAAGCTCAAAGGATAATTTTTAAGCAAAATAATATATTGCATTGTATCTCGAAATAACAAATGTGAACGATTCATCTCACATCACATCGATTTTGCTGTTTTGTTTAAAGTTTTCTTTTAAACTAGAGTTATAGTTATAGTCCGCAGATTTAAGCCTGTGAATGTTTATGCGCTCTACTCTGCTCTCGGTCCGGTCGTGGACTTGACTTGTTTGAGTTCGAGTAAAAACTTACGATTAGCAACTCGTTCGCCAACTCATTCAAGATCATGTCTGTCTAAAAACATTTTCAAAAATGATTTATGGGGCCATATGTATATTCAAATGTGTGAGCTCAGTTGCTCACAGAAAAACACAACAGCAGTCCCTCACCACCAACACCATCACATCAGCAACAACTCTTTTCAAAAAATTTCAAAAATACAATCGCTAAACATTACTATTACTATCAACTTAATAAAAACAACGCAGAATGAGACTTATATTAAGTGTATATTAAAACAGTTCTGAAGAAGTATGCATCTGTATCGTCTACAGCTTTAAAATATTAAACAAGCATTTTATACGGAGTCGAATCAAACGTCTTCTCTCTTCTGCTGCTGCTGCTGTTGCTCACTCATTGCATTTTACAGCAAGTTCGCAAATCTTTTTTCATTTCATTTCATTTTTCAACTTGTTTTAGATTTTTTAGCAAAAATGTCACAACCAATTTCTGTCTTGCTCTACGCATTTAACCTAAATGCTCAACTTCTACTTCAATTCAAATCCTTCTTCGTAAAATATTGATATAGCAGCAGCAGATGAAAATGATTCACAAGAGACTCGCATTGCAAAATTTTGCGCACACGTGGCAAAACTTGCGGTGGTGGTGGCTGACGACTTCACAAATCCATATCCATTCAAAACAAGGAATATTATCATCATTGTTATTGTTACGAGCAAGAATTCTACCATGTCATGTGTAATTCTTGTAAGGAATTTCATTCATTCTCTCAAACAAAATAAAATTTTAGTTTGATGTTTTGATGAATTTTATTGTAGAAAGGGAATTGCCAGCATAACTAAACTGACTGAAGTAAGCTGCTTTACTAAAGGGAATATTTATGGATGTGCATATTACATTAATTCTAATGGACTGTTATTGTAGGAACTGGTATTGCAAGCTGCAGCAAGCAATGATATAAATAAAATGCGAATGATTATTGTTTTTTTTTCAAAAAATGGCAACTTGTTGAGTATTTACTGTGCATCATTTATAAACTTGTACGAGAAGAGAAACCGGGTGAAGGAAAGTCATGGAGGAACAAGTTTTGCATAAAATATAAATGCACATTTATTGCAAACTTTTAGCAAAAAAATATTTTCCTCTCAACAACTCAACCCCAGCTGCACATGTTGCTGTTTAGCTTACTGAAGTAAGTAAAGAAGGTAAATTGCCTTCTTTCTCTCTCTCTCTGGTGCACTCCATTCAGCATTCATTATATTTTATTCCACTTATATTTGACAGTTTTATCACCCAAACAAACCAGAATACTCTTGCAGCCGCAGCAGCAGCGTTACTAGCGTTTTTAGTGAACTGAACAAATGACAAAAGAAAACCAGATTATTATTACCCGAGAATATACGATGTCGTTTGAACCATTAAGGAAAACAAGAACGTTTTCTAGTACTACTTCTGCTATTGCTTGTTTGTATGAATGTTTATGTTTATATTTATGCTGATTCTACTTACTTATTTGAGTCTAGCAAGATTGTGTTACATTTTATTTTATGCATTTGAATTTATTATTAGTGTAAAAGAAGGAAAGAAAATGGAAAAACTACTAGTCGCCTGCGTGTTTATGTTATTGTTTCATGCACAATACAATAAAATCATTCCTTCCGTCGATTAATATTTTTAAATGTTCGATTTAATGGTTTACCTCATATTCCCAACCAAAATTTGAACATCGAGATGAATGTTTTTTATTTTAAAACAATGACCTATCACTCGAAGGCAATAATTTTACAAAATAAAATTTTGTTGACGTTACTTTACTCAACATTTAAAAGTTACTTTTTTCAATTTTATTTTTCATTTTTATGATAAAAGGACCACCTAGAAGATATTTTTAGCTTTAAAATAAAATATAAAATTATGTTTCAGTAATATTCTATTTTAAAAATAGACACGGCAAAGATGACAGAGATCCCCCACAATACAGCCAAGTAGCTTTTTCACTGACTTATTTACACTCTATACTCAAAATACAAAAAGCTGCACTTATTATGCTTTGCCCTTGCTTTGCTTAACAGCATCACCACCGTCATCATCTCCTTCAGATAATTAATTTCATATATCATGAATCATCGGTAGCCCACCTGGCTAGATAAAAGAGAGATCCTAGTGGAAAATAAGAATTAATAACATTGTCAGTCAGTAGATTAAATTGTAGAAAGTAAAATGGCTGGTGGGCTATACGCTTTGTAAAATGGAATAAGAAATATATTTCTGGATGATGTATTATTTCTATGCTTAATTTGGAAGATTGCACTGCATCCAAAGACTGCACAGTAGCAACACTTGGAAATGGTATCAATTTAATTTCTATTTTATCAGAGAAACTTGAGTTCTCCTTAACAAGAACAAGAAATACTAAAAGATTGTAGATGTGGGTGGGTGCAACATTTCTTTTTTGCTAAAAATCTATTTTGTCCTTAGGAGAAGAAGGAAAGCTGAGTCATCGGTTTCCAAGAAAGACGTAATGGCAACATCTCCACCACTGCCACTGCCACCACCAAAATGCTGATTTTCATGATAATCAATTATCAGAACCAGCGGAGTAAGACCCCCTTCCGTATCATCATCCCAACGAAGAGGAACAACGTTGCGTTACAAGGAAGGAACACAGGAAGATAAAAAAACTAAAAATGTTTTTGCTTTTTCCTATGTCGCTGCTGCATTTTCATAAGATTCAGTACGTAATTGCATTATTATGTAATACTTTGTATATTAAGTTAATTTCCAACCGTTTCAATTTGCTCATGAAATTATTTAAGATACGATAACATAAAAACCAGGAAATCAGCGTAGCAATATAATGTACCCTGTAAATAATGCATTAATACTACCAAAAAAGGAAATTCATAGTTATATAATAATAAAAATAATAAATCTGTTTCGTTTTCGTCTCGTTTTCTTTCTTTCTTCTTCCGAATCAAATAATCATAAAAAAAATAATAATTCGATGAATCAACAAACAATCTACGCAATGACCATGACTCATTTTGGTTCTTCGAATTTGGACGTAGAAAAAAATTTGCAGCGAACCTTAATCTTTGCCTCAGCTCAGATGGAATGGATCTCCTGCACTTCTTGAGTTAGTCTAAACTAAAAAAAATGCACGAAGAAAAATAAAAGAATACGCACACGAGAAAAAACCCTTCTCCATCATACGTGGTTTTTTTATTTTTACTTCACTTCCTAATACATCAAACAACGAGGTAAGAGGTATTATTTTGAGAATGAAAGTATTTGTACACGACATTGCGCATTGTTTTGTTGTGTAGAAAAGTTAAAGTTAAGTTTAAGCTTATATTTTTTACTATATTATATTTTCTATTCACAATTCACTACTCAACCTAAATGTTTTTTTTCTCTTCGGAAAAGTAAGCATTCCCATTTTGCTATTGCTATTACGTAATATTGTGTTTTATGTGAGTATGCATTTATGTATGTACGATATGGCATGATGGTCGATATGTAGAAAGAGAGAGAGAGAAGCATTGATCAGAAAAAGAAGTTTTAGAAAGAGAGAAAGAGACGAGCTAGCGGGAGTTGTGTAGTGCCAGTAGTCTTTCAAAGCTTTTGTTATTCTTTTGTGTTGTATGGATCTCTACTTTGCTGCTGCTGCTGCTGTTATATCCAACAAAATGCTGCTGCTGCTTCGAGTTTTTCGGTGGGACGCGAATAATCTGACAGCCAGAAGTGAATTATGGGCTTCCTTCGTTTTTCAAACCTCCTCACAACAAACGGGACGACGGACGGATGGGAAACGAGAGAGAGAGAGAAGGACTAAGTGAGCTGCTGCTGAATGAGTGGTGGTGGTGGTGGTGGTGGAGGAAGGCAGGCAGCTTACATACATTCTTCTTCTTATTATTCTCCTTTTCTCACTAAACTAAACTAAACTAACTAAGCCAGACCAAATATAAAATATATCGTGTGCTTGTTTGATACATTTCTTTCCCTTATAGAAAATAATACGAAGAAGGAGGAGAAGGAGAAGAAGAAAATGTGAGTTCAGTTCACGTTTCGTCATCGTCATCACCCGAACGATTTTCGTGTATTGCATGGCATTTCTCACATAATCTAGGAAAAGAGAGAGAGAGAGAGAGAGAGAGAAAGAGGATATCATTCACATTCACTGCTTTTGCTTTATACTTCATATATCTATTACGTAACTTAACATAGAATACTTTTATGTAATATCTACCTTATAAGCTTAAAGTTCTCCCACCTTCCAATTTCTAGCTTGGAGCTTGGAAGCGAAATAAACTTCTTCTTTCCCAAAAAATAAAAGCATTTTCATTTCTTTCTTTTCTCTCTCTCTCTCTTTCTTTCCAGCTTTGAAAATCTCTCATATCATCTCTCATCATATTAAAGTAAAAGTAAATGTAAAGGTAAGCTTTTCACATCCTTCTTTCTTACTTTCTTTTCTTTCCCTAAACTTCTACTTCTGTTCCATTTCTCATTTCTTTTTTTGGAAAGATGATAGGATAGAATCCCTTGTGCCTGCCACGGCAGCATCACACCGTCATCATCTCATCTCACCACCGACATAATAATAACAAGGTGCTATAAGCAAGTAGAGATAGAAAAAAGAAGAAGAAAGGAATAGAATCCCTTGTCCCTGCCACGGCAGCATCACACCGTCATCATCTCATCTCACCACCGACATAATAATAACAAGGTGCTATAAGCAAGTAGAGATAGAAAAAAGAAGAAGAAAGGCTTGAAAGGTTTTGTTAAACCAGAATTTCTTTTTGCTATTTCGCTTTCTCAATGGAAACGTATTTTCATCAGTGTAAAACTTAAAAAGGGGTTCGTTTAGTGTTTGACTTTGTTTGCAAAAGCAGCGAAATGTGCAAATAAAATTGTTTTCACCCCGTCTTAATTTTTATTTTAGAAACGAAATTTTTTTGCTCAGGATTTTAGAGTCGAAAAAATGTTTAAAACTAATTATACATCAATCTTATCGTAGATTTGACGAAGACTTTTCAGCTTCAATAAAGATAATAACTATAAATGAGTAATATTCAAACTGTTGCAAACAAAATAACATTTAAATGAAAATCTAAGGAATCATTTGAGATACCCAAAATTCAGACACAAAAAACAGTGAAGCAACAGCAGTAGCAGTCAGTTGCAGACTGAGAGGATGAGAAAAGTGAGTCCTTCTCTTTCTCTTTCCTTCCTGCCTCTGCTCTCTCTTTCTGTCTCTCTTCTCTCTCTTTCTCTCTTTTCATCTTCTCATGTTCTCTCACTGGAAATTTTCCTTTTTCCTTCTTCTCCAAAAGGAACGTCGCGTCGTCGTCATGCCAGTTTGCTTACTTGCTAAGCTGTCAGGCAGTCAGCCAGCCAGAGAGGAAGAGGAGAGAAAGAAAGGCAAGCTGATGCAGCAAGCATCAAAATGCGAGCCAAACAAAATCGGATGACTATTATTCTTTTTTACAGAAGCAGCAGCAGCAGCAGCAGTAGCAGCATCATTGTATAAAAAATAAGGTTATCGATTTACTCTAATAAGAATATCATTATTAATATCCCATTTTACCAAAATATTTTTAAAATAAATTTGCCATTGTGGAAATTCAATCTAAACTGTATTGGTCTACGTTAGTTTAAAAAATTTTATTTGGGAATTTATCTTATTTTTAAAAATAAAAATATTATTTACCTAAAAGCACATTAAAAGATTAAATCGGGATAAAAAGCATTTTGAGTTGAACTGAGTTAACGTTACCAGCTCAAAACACTACCTTAAGCAGAATAATACATTTTACTTTACAGGTTGGAAGTGAAAGAAGTTTAGTTTTTTGGAGGGAAGCTTCTTTCATTCTTCCATTCTTCTAAATATCACGGGTGTCTACTCACTTTCTCTCTCTCTTTGCTCGTTCTTCGCTCGATGCGGAAACTGAAGGGAAACGCTAGAAAATGCATTTCATTTAGTAGCAGAAAAAGAGGAAAAGCATAGCATCAGCATCACCATCATCATCATCAGTAGCATGGCACAAAATAAATAGACAGCTCCTCCACTCCCCTGAGCGTCGGTTCCCAAAATCCCGGTTACATTTGCTAAATTGGAGATCCGCCTCCAACCCGTCTCCCATGATGATGTCAAAAATTTGAGATGGAAAATAATTGGAAAATCCCATTTCTCTCTTTTCTTCTGCTTCTCAACTTCCATTCCATATTCCTATTCTATTTCTAAAAAGCTGAACAGAAAAAAAACTCAACTTCAACTTCCTCTCCCAAAGCAACCAACACAAAAGCATAGGATAGATCCATTCAAATATGTTTTTCCCTTTCGTATAGCAGCAGCAAAGGAAGAAGAAGAAGAAACTCAACTTTTCGTCTATTTTCCTCTTTCACTCTTTCTGATAGGAAAGCGACGTGGACAGACAGCACCGAAAAAGAACACGAAGAAGAAAAGAAGAAAAGAGGGAGGGAGAAAGAGAGAGAGACGTGAAGGCAAAATGCTATGGCTTCAGCCTCAGCAGCAGCAAAAACAGAGAATCCAACTTATTTTTAAAAGTAAAATAGGTTCATCTCAAAAAATATATTTGTAGCAGTATAAAACGTTCCAAGGCTTTCTTCTTCTTTTTTTATATTTTTTACTCTCACATCAACTCGACTCCATCCTCTGAAGTCAAATGGAAAAGTGGAAATGTCTATCTGTAAAAAAGTGGCAGCAGCAGCAGTGGCAGCAAAAGCTGAAGTAAAAGCAAAGGCAACCTTGTTTATAGTATGACAGACATGTGGAATTACTTTGGAACAGAAAGAGAGAGAGAGAGAAAGAGAGAAGAAAGAAAGAAGAGAAAAGCGACAGCTAAGCCCTAAGCTCCTCCGGTAGAATTGGAACGGAAATCAACCTAGTAATAATAATGAAACTGCTAGATACTCAGATACTCGCTCACTCCCTTACAAGTTCCAAGGGCTCCGTCCGTCCGGCTAAAAAAGCTTCTAAAGGTTTCCTTTGTTGCTTCTGCAATGCTGCTAGAGAGCTGAAGCTGACACGCAGTGAAGGAAACTGACGGCTTCTGATAGCTCATATTTATATACTGCGTAGGCATTTCATGTGAAAACAATTCTTTTTATTTGTTCGTTTTGGATTGGTAGCGGATTATTACCAATATTAGCCATGTTGTCATAATAATTAGAAGGTAAGTATAATTTTATTGCAGTTTTAAGGTTTAGAGAAATCAAAATGGTGATGTATCTATCTAATTTAAGCTATTATTTAATTTAAAAAAATATTGAATGACTTCAAGAAATGTTTCTAAAACTTAGAATGTTTGAATCGGTGAATTATTTTTTTATGGGAGACTGTGAAATAAAACTCAATTTCACATCACAGCGTCATTATTTCTTATTACTATATTTCTACTTTCTACATAATAAAAGATCAGACATTTTCCGTTTTCTAATTAATGTTATTCCAATCAACTTTACAATATGTTCTATTTCAGAATGGCAGCTTCTGTTATTAATTCCAAATAATAAAAATCATCTCACCCACTAATGATTATGAGCTGAATAATGTCTGGAGTGAGCCACACAGGCATGAGAGTTAATGGTTTAATCATAAATGACTACGTATAGCATATAACAACAATCTTTTATTAATGTGACCACTTAATTAACAGTCGACTAATAATAACGACTTTCCTTCCAGCAGTTCATTAAAAAGTTTTAATTAATGCGGTTGGTCATTCATTCCACAGTTTAACTACATACATTAATTTCTTATGAATTCATAATTACGATTAGGACGAGTGGCGATAGTTACGATCTGTAATGCTTGCCAATCTTTGATTGTAAAATTTTTGTCATCAGCTTTAAAGCCATGTTTTAATCAAGGATCGTTAAGGAAACAGGCACTTTCATAGAACATTCACTCTATTCACTCATTCACTCTAGTTCTATTAATGTGCCTATTTCCTTAAAATTCCTTGGTTTTAATGTTATGTGCCTGATTCTGATTTGTCTCAAATAGCTCTAATTAACCTTCCAAAATGTGAAATTAATTGAAGATGAATTACTACAGCACTAAAACTCCTATTTCGTTGCGTCTGTTCTTGGCATTTTTAATTTTCCAACACAAAATTTACCAATAATTTCAAATTCATAATATATCACCATTGTTTACAATAGACTAAAGTCAGGAAGTTTTGAAAACCGTAATGATGATATACGAGTTTCGTAATATTGTAATTTACTTCCATCAATTCAATATCCGAAACAAAACGACGATCAAAAAGCAGAAAGGAACAAAACTGCATAGCAGCAACATAAAAATAAAAAAAAACAGTAAATAAAAATTTTTTGAAAGAAAAAATCAACTAGTTTACTTTTACGGAGATTAATGCATTGCACAACGCATGACATGATCGCTAAGCTGCGTTTTTTCCTAGTAGATACATTTTTATACAAACACAATATAAAACATTGCACTAGAATAAAAAAAGTTTATTTTTAGGGTGGTGGTGGTGGTGGATGGCATTTTGGTTCACTCAAGCCAGACGAAATGTCAGAAAAGAAAAATGCATCGAGTTGAGCCGAAAAGCAATAATTTTTGTTAGTCATCATCAACATCATCAGATTCATTTCTCAAAACAATATTCTCTGCTCTTCGGATGTGCTCCACCACCGCCATCATCAACATCAACATCGTCAAAACAACAACCATTTTTGTCTGCTGCATTTCTACTCTTTATATTTTCTCCCCTCATCATTTTTTTCAAAGTTTTGCTTTGTCTAGCCGGAGTAGCAGCACAGCACTTCCCTAACGCTAAAAGTCTAATAAGATATCCTCAACGGATTATTATTATAGTCGGAAAATAAAAAAAAATAAAAATGTTTTACTCATATGTTTAATGCACTGCTAGTCAACAGCAGCAGTACAACTTAAGTTAAGTTACTTAACTAACTCCTCCACTCCATTTACAGATGAATGCTCAGTTCACTTACAAAATTTAATAATACGAAATTTAATTTTAATTTTCTTTTTAAGAAATTCATTTACTAAAATATTGGCTAGTTTTAATTTGTAATTTTGTAGTAAATAAGTATTTTTATTATTATGGTTTTTGTTAATGAAAAGCTCTCAGCCCTTAGTCTGCCACGCATTTCATTTAGAAGATATTAATATTTTCTTATAAATTATGAGAATTGCTGCTTTAGAAAGATTATGGATTTTTGTTTTATATTTGACCTGCAGGCTAAATAATTAACTATAAAAAACGTTAAATTGTATGGAAGGACGAGCACCGAAATCATTTTGAGAGCAAAACATTAAAGCTTTTTTTAAAGAAAAAAATACAATTTTGCTAAAAACCAGAAACGCAGATTAATTTCCAATTATTTAAGGCAGAAAATGAATGTATGCAAAAATGCTTTTGGCTAATCATAATAAAATCAACAGAAATAATAATAATGATGCTTTGAAGAAACTCTGCCGCCGACTTATAATTAAATAGATACCAGAATCAGGTATACATTTATAGGTTGATGGAATTTTCTTGTTCCAAGCTCTGTAACTACATATAAGTAAAAATGTGGATTTAAAAAACATTAATCCAATTAATCATAATTACTGAATAATCTAGAACTGATCAAGGCGTGGCCATCTTTACGTAGAAGGTATGAAAATTTTGAAACAATATGTATGATTAAACAAATTATCTACATTTACTGTATTTTTGCGAATGATTAATGATATGCCTGATAGCGTAATAATATAGCTAAAAGTACTTTTTTCTAAGAAACAATTTACGAAGTCAATTTTTGCTTCAATTTCATATTTTTGTAATGTAATAAATATTACACAATTCATTTTGTTACAAAATACACACAAGGGCTATAAAACGCACTGAACTTTAGTAAAAAAAAAAATTTTTTTTGTATTACTTTGGCTTTAGTGTTTTGACGTAGGTTAGGGTGAAGCTTCTCTTTTATTTTTATGTAAAGAGTGGATGCAGAGTTTATACAGATGGGGAAAATGTTTTCCTCTTAAATAACGAGAAACTGTCATACTAAAATGTATAATTTTCAAATGGCTTCTTCCCCCTTTCCATTCTCATTCTCCCGCATGTTTTTTTCTGTTTCTGGAATCCACTTATATAACGATTTAGAAACACAAACGAAACGAACGTTCTCCCTATCATTACACTTAAAGCAATTGCATGGAACAACAACGGAACAACGAAAAAAATATTAGGGCGGAAGGAGAGCGTCAGTAGCGGAAAGATGGGAGAAACCGGAAGTTGCAAGACAAACGGAGTGAGTGCAGTTTCAGATTTAGTAGGAAATGGATAAAAGGAAAGTAGAAAAAACGGAGAAAAACCAAAA
>JAHZNJ010000667.1:0-18239 GCA_027744475.1 Lepidocyrtus cf. sotoi NNG-2020
GGTTAGTTATATATAAATTATATAATAGTGTAACAAGCAATGTTAACATCCCGTACTAAACATCCCTTTTTCATTTGCTGAATAATACTAAAAAAATACAAAAACACAACCATAATATCGCATACAAAATGTAGATATTACAAATCAAACGTCGACAAAATTTATTTTTAAATAGTTTGCGGTAATTACAAGTAGATATCTTACCGTTATTTTCAAGATGTTGAAAATTAAAATTTAACTTTTTTGAACATGTAAATCTGTACAGCCTGCCTTATTTTCTTCAAACCTATTTGACTAGATGGTTAGTCTTCTCAATAATATTTTTTATCACAATAGAGCTCCGTTTTAAACTAAATATCCTATTTTTTTATCTCATTAACAATTATCATCCAGTGAGTGGAAGGTTTCGTTCGTTCATTAAATCAATAATACACTTTAATAATCTAAAACCTACCGTTGGAAAATGTTATTGAGCTGTCTATCCGTAATACACTTGTCTTTTGTTTTTTCTCAGTTTGCAATCAATAAAAATTCTCGCATTCATCAGCTACTCTTACGCCACAACATCGCTCGAACTCGCTTCCGTGTCTAACGTACCTACGAGGCTGTAGACGCTTTTTAGTTTGCGGTTTCCTTTCCCCTGCTTTACACAAACATTTCAACGGAAAAATTTCTTCCGATCGGATGAAAATTTCACGCTAAAAGTTTACTGCCAATTGTGCCAATTTTGGCAACACCAGATGAAAATTTAATGCATGGGAAGCACGGCTCGGCTGCAAAATTTGAGAATCCAAACAATAGGAAAAATAATATTTGAGGCTTCCGTTCCACATAATTATGTCAATCAAAATCAATTAAAATATAATTTACGCTTGATCAATTAGTTTGCGTATGTATATGCATGAAATATAACAAAATTAGTAATCTTTAATGGCAAAAACACGCTGTGTTAGCAAAATTAAATGAATAGCAAGCAAACCACGCAAAATTAGTACACAGTTGAAAGCTTCTACACATTCGCTAATTTTTAGACGCATCATCGATCAATTCAACAACACAACTGCAAATATAATATATGATTGCATGGCGTATTTTTTAACAAAAACTTTTTAACAATATTTTATATAAAAAATTAACATTTAAGCTAAAATTGATAAAACATTAAATGAAAAGATCAGAATGACTAATTCAATCATTCAAAAATTTAGCAACGCTACGACGAAGACGATGATGACGACGGGCCTCACCCAGACTCAAATTTGGAGCAGGGAATGCCGCTTCCCATTCGAATGGCTGCGGCATTCGAGCCAGAAATGGCAAACACTCCTCTCGAAGACTTTGATCCATTCTTTCATAATATTCCGGTAATTAAAGATTGCCACGCCACATTTTCACGAATGTGAAGAAATCGAGTATTAAAATGAATTATTGTTTATGCTTATTCTAAACTTAACAGACTTTCGTAATTGTAACGAGAAAGAAAGACATTTTCCGGTTCAGCGGTACAGATGCAGTTTGGCTTCTCAGTCCTTTCAATCCCGTGCGGAGGGTGGCGGTGGCTGTGTTAACCCATGGGCTTTTCTCACTCGTGATTATCACCACCATCTTAACCAACTGTATGGTGATGATCATGCCAACAAGTCCTGTCACGGAGTCGACTGAGTTAGTTTCTTCCTTTTAGAAAATTATTCTAAATTATTATTGTTCTCAGCAAATAGATACTTTACCTCATCAGTAGTACAATATAGTAGAAAATACATAAAATAATTTATTGGTGTCGTTTGAAGTTAAACTTGATTCCTCCTTGACAAAAATTTCGATAATCATTTTGATTAGAATTTTTTCTTTCTGTGACTATATAACCTTCAGATTAGCTATGTTAGCTCAAAGTATAATTAAGTTTTTAATTTAAAACTTTTATGTTGTAGAGTTGTATTTACAGCGATTTATACATTCGAGTCCGCTGTGAAGGTGATGGCTCGTGGATTTATTCTGGAAAGATTTACTTACCTTAGAGATCCGTGGAACTGGCAAGTCTATAGTTTTATTTTTAGTAATTAGCAATACAGTTAGTTATAATATTGAATTATAATAGATAAATAATAAGTAGATCGCAAAATTTTATGCAAGCTAAAAAGGTGAAGCAAGATCACAAAGAAAATGCTACCTTTAAAAGGAACTAAATAATTAAACATTTTAATTTTTGAAACATTTGAAAGCAAAATCTAATTAATTCTTTTACTTTCCGTTACATTTTTAAAAAATATTATGCAAAACAGCATAAATTCGCATAAAATTTTGTGGTATATTGGTTTTTATAGTACAAAATCACAATAATACTGACTAATAGTAATTGTCTATTTGATTTTGCAGGCTAGACTTTGTAGTCATCTCTTTAGCGTGAGTGGAAATTATTAATTCTAGTTCTAATTTAGAGTAGTTTATAGCAATTTTCCCTAGCACAATAGTAATTAATCATTCCAATAATTTAGACGATTTGTTTTTATTTTAGATGAAAAGATTTTAGTTTTATTTTGTTTACCAAGTCACAAGAAATACTTCATAAACCAAGTTTTCTTTTATTTACTGCCTTTCTACAGTAAACACTTAAATGTACCTTAGTCCTTAAACAAAACTAGATCACACAATAAAATATAAAGTTTGCAGCTTTTAGCAATTATCTAGTTACTAATTAAATTCCATTCCATTTCCCCCAAACGATATAAACTATTACTTTCCGTATTACAAACAACCACATGCGCTATAATCGTTTACACAATTACTTCGGGAAAAAAGTTTTGATTTCCCCAAGGCACTTATTGTTTTCTTCCCATGTAATGTTTCTCTGTACTTATCCTATCCACTTACTATTCAATTTCATCTCCTCCCAATCCCAAAGTTTATTGCATAATTGCAAAAGTTTTAGTCTCTTCACGCCCGTACGAACACGTAAGTGGTTTTCACTCTTGTGCAAATTGTTCCACACATAAAACAAAATTCTTTAATGCATAAAACTGAAGGTTTGTAGTAGAAGTAGCCCATCCAATTATTATGATAATTTTGTTTGTATAATTTCCTCATTTTATTATTCATCCTTCCTCATCCTTATAAATATATATTGACCCGGAATTCCGAATTCCAAATTCCAACCGGAAAAAATTATGCCTGTTTAGTTTTTTAGAGTAAATGGAATGGGCGTTGGCTTTTCATTTTTCACTTTACCTCCTCCGACTTGTTAGCTCACACACCACACCCGCTCCTGCTTTTTCATGGAAAGTAAACTTACTGTTACTTATAGTGTGCTCAGAAACGTGCTAATGTGAAAAAAAACTGACACTTTATTTTCTAAATCTTCCATGAAAAATGGCACAGTTACGTGACAATGGGAATCAACTTGGGAAATCTGGCTGCTCTGCGGACGTTCCGTGTGTTGCGAGCGTTAAAAACAGTAGCGATTGTGCCGGGTATGAAATAAAATGGAAATATATGATGACACTAATTTTATTTTGCTTTTAAAGAATATGCTATTTTGGAATAGGTGATTGCTTTACCCTAAACTGCTTTTTTGAAATTAAAAAGGATTGAAGACCATCGTCGGAGCTGTGATCGAATCAGTGAAAAATCTCCGGGATGTGATAATCCTGACCATGTTCGCGCTTTCCGTTTTTGCTCTAATGGGACTCCAAATTTATATGGGGGTGCTCACCCAAAAATGCATAAGGAATTTCCCGGAAGATGGTTCGGAGGGGGAGGAGAGGGATCAAAACTGGCACACTTGGAATCTCAACTTCACACATTGGAATCCTTATCCCCCAAAAGAAGAATATGGAGATGCGGACTATCCCCTCTGTGGGAATTCTTCTGGGGCGGGGTTATGTCCGGAGAATTACACGTGCTTGCAAGGCTACGGACCGAATCCTAATTACGGGTACACTTCATTCGATAGCTTCGGATGGGCCTTTCTCTCTGCGTTTAGGTTGATGACGCAGGACTTCTGGGAGAGTTTGTATCAGCAGATTTTAAGAAGTGCGGGACCCTGGCATATGCTGTTTTTCATTGTTATAATCTTCCTGGGTTCGTATTATCTTGTCAATTTGATCTTGGCTATTGTCGCGATGTCTTATGATGAGCTCCAGAAGAAAGCGGAGGAAGATGATATGGCAGCAGCTGCAGAAGAAGAAGCAATGCGAGTGAGTAATTTTTTCTTTATAAGAAAATTGTAATTAGTAATTTGTGATAATGATTTTACTTTTTAAAGGCTGAAGAAGAGGAACGAGTTGCAAGAGCAGAAGCGAGGGAAGCAGCGGCGGCTGAAGCAAAAGCTGCAGCTGCAGGAAATGATCCGAATAAGTCCCCCTCGCAGTTTTCCAGCAGAAGCTATGAAACTTGGGCGGGGGATCAAGGTGGTGATGAGCAAGTGAAAGATGTCAAGTCCGAGTTTAATATCTCATGTGAAGGCTCACATTCTAGATTGACGCAATCTATGCGCGCGAGGAAAATTGATGTAAGTTTTTAGTTTTAAAAGTTTCCATTTATGAATAACTAGTTAAAATCAAGATTTAAAGCTTAAATTCAATTTTAAATTTACAGGCGAGCATTAGTCTTCCAGGAAGTCCTTATAATGTCAGACGAGGCTCGCATCCCTACGGCAGAGATAAACTGATGGTCCTGTCTACTTATATGGATGCACAGGAACACCTTCCCTATGCGGATGATTCAACTGCAGCAACTCCAATGAGTGAAGAGAATGGGGCTATTATCCTCCCGTTTTGTAATGGACTTCATCAAACTCATACCATTCCAAGCTTTGGTAAGAAAAGGCCAGTATATGACAAATACCGATCATCTAAGCTAAGGTATTAACTGAAATTCATTTTTATTTACAGCGGCACTGGGTTCTCGACATTCCTCGTACAACTCACATGCTTCCAGGCTATCTTACACGTCTCACGACCTTCTCACTGGTGGAAGACATGGCGGACACCCACTTACGAAGGAAAGTCAGCTTATCCAAAGAGCTAAAAATATGTATGGTGATCCTGAGAAAGGCTACAAGCAGTATGATGGGGTAAGTGGAGTGACAATAATATAATAAATAAATTCATCATTCGTCATTCGATTTGTAAATAAAGGTAATTCCATAAAATAAATGTTTCGGGAATTGTGAAGGAACACTCTGGCAGTGTAGACGACGTGGGAAAAGTTAAGCATCCCGTGGATCAACGAGAAGGACTTTACTCAAGTCACCAAGTACATCCAACCAATACGGCTGTAGATATGAAAGGTTTGGACTTAAATGAAGAAATTGAAGATGAGGACTTGGATCTTTGTAATTAATTTTTTAATATATTTGTAAAATACTTACAGACGTGATGGTTCTAAACGACATCATCGAGCAAGCCGCCGGACGTAGTAGTCGCATGAGCCAGGTCAGTGATCTTGAAGCAGAACCTGTCAACATGAAGGAATTAATTAAGCAGAAGCTCATTGAGGGCTGCTTCAGATGCATAGGTAGAATAGAAATGAATTAAAACTGTTATTTAAAATCTCTTAAAGAGACAAAGATGCTCATTCTAGATTTTAATTAATTTTTCAGACATCTTTTGCATTTGGGATTGCGGGTTTCCGTGGTCCTTACTGAAGAAAATTATTGCGTTCGTAGTATTCGACCCTTTCACTGAGTTGTTCATTACTTTGGCCATCGTGGTCAATACGGTATTCATGGCTTTGGATCATTACGGATTGGAGCAAAATTATATTATGGATCTCACATTGAAAACTGGAAACAAAGTAAGTAAAAGGATAATTATTAAAATTATATGCGTTGGTGAAAAACTAATCTAAATGACGATTAATATCTGTAGGTTTTCACAACCATTTTCGGTGTCGAATGTGCAATGAAACTGATGGCAATGAGCCCAAAATATNTGACGATTAATATCTGTAGGTTTTCACAACCATTTTCGGTGTCGAATGTGCAATGAAACTGATGGCAATGAGCCCAAAATATTACTTTCAAGTGGGATGGAATATTTTTGACTTCGTCATTGTCGCTCTCTCACTAATCGAATTGATTTTTGAGGATGCCAATTTACCGGGCATTAGTGCGCTCAGAAGTTTCCGTTTGGTAAATTAACATTTTAAAAATTAAAAGAAAACAGTAAAAACAATTTTAATTTTCAGAGAATTTTGGACAGCACACTATTTAAAAAGTTTATTATTTTATTCTTTATTTCTACAGCTCCGAGTATTTAAATTAGCAAAAATCCTGGCCTACACTCAACTTGCTCATTAGCATAATGGGGAAAACGATGGGTGCTTTGGGTAATCTCGTGTTCGTCTTGATCATCATTATTTTCATCTTTGCGGTGATGGGAATGCAGCTTTTTGCGAAGAATTATTACGGTAAACCGATTAAATCGTGTTTAAAACCCAATCGAATTCATCAAGACAAAGCTGATCTTAAAATCTATTTTGTAATACATATTTAGACAAAACGCATTTATTTCCTGGCGGCGAGCTACCCCGCTGGAACTTCACGGACTTTGGCCACTCCTTCATGATAATTTTCCGCGTCCTATGCGGAGAATGGATTGAGTCTATGTGGGACTGCATGTTGGTAACCGGTGGAGCCTGCGTTCCCTTTTTCCTCGCCACCGTAGTCATCGGAAACTTAGTCGTCCTCAATCTCTTCTTGGCCCTGTTGCTCAGCAGTTTTGGAGCTTCTAACCTGAGCTCCGCTCCCGACCCCGAGACTAACAAATTGGCAGAAGCTTTTGAACGCATTGGAAGATTCATAAAATGGGTGAAATCCAAAATCCGACAATTCTTCAGCTCCATTTATAATTGCTTAGTGAAAGCGAAGAACCAAATTGTTCCGAGACCTGTCCCAACTCAGCCTCCACCGGAAGAACAAGCACAGCAAACAACCGACCTCTCTGGAGAAGTTGTAAGGAAACGACCTCGCTTGGCTGACACAGCGAGACTCGTAATGAACAGTAAAAAGCTCATGAGCAATTTGAAACAATTACAAGATCAGGAGGATAAGCAAGCTAAAGAAGAAGCGGAGACCTTATCAATGAAGTCATACGGTTCACACACTCACTACCCAAAGAAAAAGCAGCAACAGCAGCAAAAGTTAATTGACGTTGGCGACGGAACAACAGCTCCAGCAGGGGGAGGAGGAAGTGACTCTGAAGACGAAGAGAAGAGGAACATGTCCAAAGAAGATTTAGAATGGATTGAAGACGAAGATGGAGACGATACCGGAGAGGGGGAGCAACCTGTCCACGCACCGAAAGGAGAAGAAGACGAATACCCTGCGGACTGCATGCCTCCCGAATTCTACGAAAGATTCCCAATTTTCGCCGTAGATGACACGCCGTTTGGTATTGCCTGGGCGAACATCCGCTTGAAAACTTTTAGGCTAATTGAAAACAAATATTTTGAAACGGCTGTGATCATAATGATTCTCCTTTCATCTCTGGCTCTGGCCCTGGAGGATGTTCATCTCCCACAGAATCCAATTTTAACCGATATTCTCTTCTACATGGATAGAATCTTCACGGTTATATTTTTCTTCGAGATGTGCATTAAATGGCTGGCCTTGGGCTTCGTCGCTTACTTCTCTAATGCCTGGTGCTGGCTGGACTTCGTTATTGTGATGGTCTCTCTAATTAACTTCGTGGCGGCATTAGCAGGCGCGGGAAGTGTTCAGGCTTTCAAAACAATGAGGACCTTAAGGGCTCTCCGACCCCTCCGAGCTATGTCTAGAATGCAAGGGATGAGAATCGTTGTGAATGCTTTGGTCCAAGCCATTCCCAGTATTTTCAATGTGCTTTTGGTTTGTCTTATCTTCTGGCTTATTTTCGCAATTATGGGAGTGCAGCTATTTAACGGAAAGTTCCACAAATGTATTGATCCGGATGATGGAACTAAACCGGATTTTAGAATTATTCGTAATAAAATTGAATGCCTCGCGAATAACTTCACTTGGGAGAACTCTGTAATGAATTTCGATCACGTGGGGAAAGCTTACCTCTGCCTATTCCAAGTGGCGACTTTTAAAGGATGGATTGGCATAATGAATGATGCGATAGACTCCAGGGAAATCGATGATCAGCCGCATAGAGAGACCAGCTTCGCTATGTACGTTTACTTCGTCATCTTCATAATCTTCGGGAGCTTCTTCACTCTCAACTTGTTCATTGGAGTGATCATCGATAATTTCAACGAGCAGAAGAAAAAGTCCGGAGGGTCTATGGAGATGTTTATGACGGAAGACCAGAAGAAATATTACGCGGCCATGAAGAAAATGGGGAATAAGAAGCCAATCAAGGCCATACCTAAGCCGACTGTAAGCAAAAAATAATTTTCTTACATTAAAATTCCCCAGAACAATTGATATTTTGATTAAAAACAATATTTTTTCCCTTCAAATTTAATTTTGCGGAAACATAAAAATATTTTATTGAGAGGGGATTTGGGTGAAGAAGAAGGTGGTGCTAATGCCATTATTGAAGAAGGTGACGAAAGTAACATTCCTTCTTCGGTTATCGTGGATGGGGTTAAGGAACCAAAAGTAGTTGTCATTCAGGAGGTGAGTAGGAGCAAGTCTCCATCCATTGCATCTAATGTTACGGATGTTTAAAAAAACAAAAAAGTAAAAACAAATCTTTTGAACAAGAATTTTTTAAACTGATGAGAAAATAGATGCAGTTTAGTTAAAACGGAATTTTTAGTAGGGAAGTGATTTTTTTCTTGCCATCAAAGCAATTCAAAACCAATCAACAGGTGAAACAATCAACGAAATTATTTGTTGCAGATTTGCATAGATAATCTTAATTAATATATTATAGTAAATTTTGAAGTGTTTTAATTTAGGAACCGTTTTCAGAGCAATATTATATACAAATTAGGAATTAAAAATTATTTCCGGCTTGGCTTGAATCTGCCTAGTTAGGTATTGCCTAATTTAAAAATGAAATTGGATGCAACAGTTACATTAATTAAATCACAGTTTGCTACAGAAGGGGCTATTTGGGTTGTTCGATACAAAAAATAGCTCTCTATGCAAGAATTCCGATGATAGTCTAGCTCAAAATAGTCGCATAATTTGTTGTTATTATTACAGCGCTACATAATAGGTATATTATATTTATAGTGAGGCTGGTACTTACCTTGCAATTATTGCGATACGCACTTCATTGTAAACAGTTAATTTGCAATAACAAGAGATAATTAAATTAATAAGATGCTGGGATATTATTTAAATTACAACACAACACAAACAAGTATACAGATGCTTACACGCAGCTTACATAAAATGTGACAAAATTCATGGCTTTCAACAATCATCATCAAATCATCAACAAACAAAAACTTTCAAAATTTTTATTAAAGTAAAATTTGTAATTATTGGATAATCAGATTTCTATATTTCTCGTGCAAATTGTGATTGAGCTGTGATTGATAACGCACGAACAGCAGAATAATCATACATACTATTACATATTGGCTAAATTGGCTACTCTTATGATGTTGGATACAAAATGAATGAATTAATTGTATTACAGATATTATGCACAAAAATTGTGATGTTGAACTTTTGGTGAGAATTGAAAATGTTATATCAATTAAATTATTATGTATTTATGTGTAATTTTTTAAAACCTTATTATTATATTTCCTTACCCCGTTCTTCTTCCAACTCTTTACAAGATGACTTATAAAAATTATCTAATTAATCCAAAGCTGTGTTAATATTAGTTTTAAAAATACCTATTACCTACTATGATGGCTAATAAACGATTTACTTTGAAAATTAAAATCTTTGTAATTTACCAATATGTGAATATATGTTTTGTTGACCTGTAACATCTATATTGCATAATATTATATCTTTAGGCATGCATACGCCTGATACAGAGATTCATACACTTTGGCTTACAAGTCCAGACAATTGTATTAATTAATTTTAGTTTCAGCTTTCAAACTATTACGCTATAAAAAAAATTAGTTAAAATTTTATATTCTGTTCAGCTTAGATTCTTCTTGGTGTTCATCTTCACTAATTTTTTCGTATACTCTACTACAAACTACTAATCAAAAGAAATACAATAGTTTCCGGTTTAATAAAACGGTTGGAATTTCGGACAGTTCTCTTTTCCAAAAATAATCATTTCATTACAACACGTATTCTGCCTATCGTTAAGAAGCCGACAAACTCACAAACTTTACATTTTATTATTCCCCTTCATTCTTATTATGACAATAACGTTAACTATTATTGCGCTCTCTCTACCCTCCTTATCACCATTATTATTATAATTAAGTTTCCGAAAAGTCGCTAACAAAGAAGCAAAAGCTGCTGCTTCTGCCGCTTTCGCTTCTGTTGTTGCAACTATTATTATTATTATTATAGCTTGCTTCAGAGAAAGCTAACATCAGAGAAGAGAAAGCAAAGGGTAGGCAAGCGAGTTAGGCAATAATAACCAAATGATATGATAATATAAATGGAGCTCAAAAGCCGAGAGTCAACTGTAACAAAAGTCAAGTCAAAAGCAATTTCTAACACCACCATACCACTGCCATACCACAGCCACGTTTATTCACCGCATTCACTACGCCAACCCCTTCTTCTTATAAACCTGCACAATAGAATCTGCAGCAGCGGCAGCAGTAACAGAGAACCAAGCGTAATATTATTACAAGGCACCATCTGAACCATTTCCAGCTTAAATTATCCGATAAATTGCACATTAACAGAGGCATTAAGGGTTAAAAACTCTGCTCTTTCTGAGCTCCTCTTCGGTCCAACAAGCAACAAAGCTGTAAAGTAAAGTCCGGCAGCAACCGCCTCCTTTCTTAAGTGGATTTCCGCTCATATTTGCTTGAAGTAGCTTTGTTCAATTTTGTAGAATGGAAACTTCCTTTTTCTTCGCCGCCGCTGCTGCTGCTTCTGCTTCTTCTGCCGCCACTATTCATTTTCTCCGTCTCGGTTTTTGCCTGAAGTCCGTCCGAAGAATGAAAGAAGAGAATCCTTTTATTATCCTCATTTAAAAAATATATCCTTAAGCATGAATGTTAAGGGCACTTCCTTTACGTACTGATACTAATTCTTGTTAAAAGCAATTCTGAGGAGGAGGAAGATGACGATGATGATGATAAGATGATAGTCTGCAGCATTCTGCATAGTCGCTTTACTCTTTTAATGTTTTCTTTCATTCAAAAAGCTGAAGCTGATGAAGAAGAGATAGAAAGAATAAAGTAAAATTATAAGAAGGAGTTTATATGAAAGAGGAAGAAAGAAAGAGAGAATGGAAGAAGAAAGTGGCCATTTATTCATCATCATAATCTTTTATTCTTCCCAAAAAGTGTAGAGGAATCGGTTTCTTTGTAGCTGTTGGATTGCTTTACTGATGCTTGCTTGCTTGCATAAAATAAGCTCTTCCCTTCCCTTTCACTACTTCCTTTCTTTCCATTTTCCTTCTTCTTAAGAGAAAAAAAGTTGAATTAATGGATTGAGAATGGAACAGAGAATTCCCTTTTTTTCTTTTTCTTCTCTTTCCTCTACTCTGCTTTGCTGCTTTCTTAAAATAGGAATGAATTTTCTTCAGTAGTAGTAGTAGTAGTAGTAGTAGTAGCAGCAAAGTAGTGGCTTATTATTATGTATGTGAGCATTATAAAAGCCTCATTTGTTCCTTTTTAGATTATGGTATGGCTTGGCTGGCGTGGCGTCGTCGTCGTCGCGAGGGAGGAAAGAGAAAATCCATAAAGAATCCCAGGAATTTTCCTTAATGTTTCCACATGAATGCTAATGAGAATTCCAAACTGAAAAATCATGCTGCTGATTCTGATGCTGCTGGAGTGAGTTGAGATGAGAGAAGAATGAAAAAAAGGAATTAAGTTTGGATGGAAGAAGACGAAGAAAGCAATGCAAAAGGGAAAGGAAAAGAGAGTAAAAAGGCTTTACTTTGAGAACTAGCTGGAAAGCATCTCACAGCCAGCACAGCAGCAGAGGATTATGTGTTAAAGAATTTCCTTCTTTTGTGGTGGTTTTGGAAGGTGATCATGATGATGATGTTGATAATGATGATGGTGGTATGGTGGTGGTATAGTAGCGCTTTAATGCTTGCATTGTGGTTTTAAATGCAAATAGAATGGATGCTGGATCAAGTAGGCAGGTAAATAGTGGCTCAGTTTACAAATTACTGAATCCCTCTTCTCACGATTCACGATGATGATTGTATGATGAGGATGTTTGTAATTTGTTAAGGTAAAGCTAATAAACTAATGATGGTAATGATTTTTTATTTGAAACTTGAAAGTTTTGGAGATTTTCTTTGAAGGTTTTACTTTAAAGTAGTGTGCCAGCAAAGTTTAAGTTAACATTATGGTCGAATGAGTGACATAACCTTGTACTTAAAAATACTTAATAGTTTAGAGATTTGCAATAGTTTTAAGTAAGTAAGTACTTTACCATTTTTGCGGTAGAAGTTTTTCACCAACGACGACATAAAAGTAGAAGCAGAAAATCTTAAAACAAACTTTTTTACCAAAGAGTTAATAAAAAAAGACATTTCACAATTTTTGAAGGAGCAGCAAACAAGAAGGATAATGGGATACTGTGATGTTAGAAGAAAATAAGTTGAGCATGACTGTGACATGACATGGCGTAATTTTGTCTTTAGGTCTTAAGTAAGCAAGAAAGCAAGTTTCTTTTACTTACGTAAAACTATGAGTAGGTGGTAGGTAAGATAGGGTAGGTATTTTTTAGGTAACAAGTATATTTTGCAAGAAAAGTGACAAGGTCACTCACGCTTCACTGATTTCCGTTTTTATCTTTATTCCGCTCACTCAACTTAAAAAGATGGTGGTGGTGATGATGATGTTCACGATGATGATGATGATTCCCTTTGGTCCTGTCCCTTCTTGTAATATCACTTCTTTCTTCTTTTTTTTAAAAGCAAATTCCATTTGAACATCTTCCAGTTCTTCACGATGATGCCATTCTCTTGTTCTTCTTCCAGCTCAGCTTTTTCTTTCCTTTTCTTGCTCATTTTACACTCACTTACTTAAATCCACTTTCTCCCTGGAGGATTACATCTTCATCTGCTTGTTCTGTTCTGCTACTGCTAGTGCTACTACTGCTTTGCTTTTGAGAGGCAGGTAAGGTAAAGTTCCGTGACGTGACGTAACCTTAAAGTCCCCTTTATAGTCAGAAGAAGAAAATAACGCAGAAGTTGGGTAAGCCAGCTTGAAACACGAAACTGTAAAATAGCTTGACATGCACTTTTATGATTATCATTTTGCCGTTGCCGTTACACGTAACATCAACAAAGTTTTCAGACGTGACGGTGACATTGGAATTTGAATAGTTAAATTTCAAATTTTAAATTAAACTAGCAAAATGCCTAATAAGGGTCTACATTCTACATATTTTCGTAAAATGCAAATCATGCAAATGAAGTATTATTATGAAGGAACCGTGTTTGGAAATATTTCAAAGTTATTTTGTGAAGCATCAGTACTTGTTTAGATTGGAAATGAATATTTAATGAAATAGGTTGGGTGATGGGATGTGATGTACCCGAACGAACGGAAGCTTGTTTGCTGGTTTCATCTTCATTTCCATCATTTTATGTTAAAAAAAGGTCCATGAAATTTATTTACCATGCCCCTTCAATCCAAAATCTGGAAGCAGTTTTTTATTCCAAACCAAGATGCAAGCGAAAGCTGTAAAAAATTTAAAAAATCGTGAAAGAATAATCCGAGAGACTAACAAAGTATAAAAATAAAAGTACGAAACGAAAGTGTCAAACTGCACTTCCTCTCTTTCTCTGGATTCTAGGAACGTATGACGTGACATTATTCACGAAGGATAATAATAATAATGAAACAGGGTAAAAATTTTTTAGTGTTCCCCGTTTCAAAAAAGGGATAGGAAAAAAATATGATGCATTACGAGGGAAAAAGTAAAATGCTACTATTTTTTGCTGTCTCTGCCTCGTGTTCATCATTATCGTCCTCTCCTCATCTTCATGATGTACTATGGATGGTGGCGGTTATGGATGATCACGATGATGATCCTCTGACGGTTGATTCCATTTCATTCTTCTACAAATGCGGAAGCTTGAAATATATACAAACGATGGAGCAAAACAAGAAAAAAAGAAAAGCGGATGGATCCAATCCATGTCACTCATTTCACTTCCCTTCCTGATGATACGTTGGCTACAGCGGAGTGTTTTTTTGCCTCATTCTTGCACTTTACCTCGTTTCTTTTACAGTAAAAATCATTTCACGTCAGGAAAGAAAAAAAAGTAAGCTCTTTCCTTCCTTTCTACTTCTCCATTCGCTCAACAGACACAACAAAAAATGCTTTCCTGTTTTTCTTCAACAAATACAATAGAGAAAGGCTAAAAGCTCAATGAATGGCAGAAACTGGAAGATTCTTCTATTGCATAGCATCATTGTATTGCATTGGATTTTGGGATAGTAGCTTTTTGTTGTGGTTTGTGTTTTTTCAGTTTGAGTGATTAGTATTCTGCTAGAGGCCTTTTTGCTTGCTTTGCTGCTTTTCATCTCTTTCCGTTTCCCTTTCACTCGTTTGGCTCAGCTCCGGCTCATGATGATGAGGATCCACAAAAAAGCACACACAGACAGAGAGACAAGGATCCATGATGATGATGATGATGATGATGAGATGATGTAACTCTTCTATTCTAAAGCTATTTAGTGCAGCTTTAAAAAGTTTTTGTATCTATTTCGATTTAATTTGCTTCGTAGTAAGCCGGAATTAAGAGAGACAAGGATCCATGATGATGATGATGATGATGAGATGATGTAACTCTTCTATTCTAAAGCTATTTAGTGCAGCTTTAAAAAGTTTTTGTATCTATTTCGATTTAATTTGCTTCGTAATAAGCCGGAATTATATTTTCCTTTTCCATTGTTCATTGTTGCATGCATGCATCATGCACGCTTGTATGACAAAAAGTATCTTTTTTTAGTTTAGCATTTAATTTGTTGACGAACTTAAATTGGTTGAAGCTAGAAGCTAGAGGGAACATTTTTATTATGAAAAAACGGGAGAAAAAGAAAACAAGAATCTGTCTAACCCTTTCATGCCTTGAATTTTGCATCTTATTTCTTTTACATTTTGTTGTTGCTGCTGTTGTGTTGTGTGTTGTTCTTCCTTGTTTTTGTCCAGCCTTTTTTAAGTAAAGAGTTTTTTTTGTATTCTTCTTCCTGCTTCTCTTTCAAACAAAGAGCCAACAACTCGTTCATTTATACAGTCAGTCAGTCAGTCAGTCCAGCTTACCATCCAACAAGCAAGCAAAACAGGGTTCTTATTATTCTCTTCCCTCCTTCTCCTTATTCTTACAAAGCCTTCTATCTAGTTTTCCATAAGCCACTTTATTCAGTCTCTAACCTAAGAAGAAATTCTGTTTTTTTTCTCTCTCCGTTTCCTGCTTTCTCTCTTTCTGGCTCCAATTTTGTAGATTTTGCTGTTGTTGCTGCTCCTCATGTCTGTATCTCTTTCTTCTCTTTTTCCTCCTCTGCTGCTACTGCTTTAATACTCACAAGATGATTTTCTGCTCTAGTCAGCTTTTTCCTTCTTCTTCCCCTTCCTCCTTTTATATATTTTTTTACTTCTCTTCAAACTCAAACTCAAACATTTACACATTTCTCCCCGTTTCTCTCCAGTAGTAAAAGCTGAGTTTAAGTTGAAGCTGAGCCGTGTCATGATGAGTAGGAGAGCTGAGCCTTGCTCACGTTCAATTCTTGAATCCATGATCTGCAGCGATCCACGTCTCCCAGATTTTTTTCTCTCTCTCTTTCCCTCGCTCGTCTTCTTCTTTCTTTTTTATTTTGTTTTTTTGGGAGAAAAGCTACAATTTGAGTCTGTCTAGTTTCCCCTACGAAAAATCAGAAAAGAATATCTAATGTCCTTCCTCTTCCTCCACCAGAAAAAAAGAGCTACGTACGTTTGTAGTTGAAACCGGAGTAAACTAAACCCTTCTCCTTCACAAAAGTCATGCACGTTTCCTTTTCCTTTGCTTTCCTTCCATTCTCCCATTCTTCCCTCAGCAGCCTTCAACTACCTAAATATATATTTTTTTCTCTTACATAAGTAACGGGAAAAAAGTAACGTAACGCTCCTTATTTTGCATTCCCATTCTCTCTGCATCCGTCTCTCTCTCTCAACCTTAATACTAATCCAGAAGGCGAAAAGAAAGATGAACGATCGACATGAGAAAAAAAGCAGAGCGGAGGAGGAAGGAGCTGGAGGATGCTGATGTGATGATCATGATCATGTGTTGTGTAATCTACGACGAACGTGGAGAACGTTGAATATTTTTTGTGCTTATTCTTAGTGAATGGTGATGGTGACTGCGTGAAATCATCGCATCGTCAGCAGCAGCAACATTCAGCATAAATATCAGCAGAAGAGAAATCTCATCTATCCTTTTTTCTCTCCACCACACGTCCACGTCCACGTCCGTCTAATATATTTCCAGATGAAAGTCGGAGTCGGAGAAACATGTAATATTTTTAGCTTATCTGTATCTGTGTAGGTATACATGTTCCTTTAGAAATTCCTGCTCCCTTCCTTATCTTCAATTTACAGAAAACGTAAACACGTTTTGACTGCACCAGTTCTGCAACAGAATTTCCAATAGCAAAGATAAAGAAGAGAAGTGGAGTTGAGCGTAGAGCACAGACAGTTAAAATCGCAATCAGTATTCCACATTCAGCTCGTCCTCCCAGAACTAAACAGATTGTCTTCTAAGCTTATCCGTATCAATAAGGGATGCTTTATCTCGAGAAGACGTTTGTAATAAGTAAGCTTACTTACTTACTGCTACAAAAGATCTTAAAAAATACTGAAAGACACGACAAGCCTTTTGCTTTTTGCTAGAAGCGGAGCGGAAGGCAGAAGAAGGTTCACTTCTGTCTAAAATAAAGCGTGAGCCTAACTAGTAAAAAAATGGATGGGATGATCTAGTGAATATGTAAATATCTGAAGCAAGGTTAGAGTAACCAAGACTTAAATTTAGGCAGGTTCCATTGGAGCATTGAAGGAGGAAGGTCTTCCGTCTTTCTAAAAATTTGGAATGGTCTCTGGACTGGAATATTTTTTGGAATGTCTGTAAAGAGCTCCTTGCTCTGCACTCGGACCATTCTCACAACTCTCTCGATGTTTTCTAGAGTTTATTCTCTTTACGGCAACGAAAAATGATGAAAAACGTTTTGCAAAGCGTCGGGAGACATGCTTGAAGAAGACGAAGGAAGGAGAACGAGAACAACTCAGCCAGAGCAGAGTAGTCAGTTTAAAGTTTGCCTTTAGGAAAAGAAAAAAGAGATCTTTGCTGATGCTTGACTTGACTTACGACGATAAAAGGGAAGAAGGAAGAACGTCCATGAATCATCATCATCATGATCACCATCACCATCATCAGCATTCTCCTGACTCTTGGTCGTCTACATCGTCATTGTCATAGCCATGGCTATGCTATGGCTGTGGCTCCGTGTAATAAACGCAGGCACTGGACAGACTCTTGAAGAGAGAAACGTCAACTCACTCCGTCCTGTTCTCTTCTCTTCGTGCGTCTCCTCCTCCTTTTCTTTTTGTTAACTCAATCCAAAAAGAAAAAGTTTAGATAAAAAATGCAAAAATTCCAGAGACAGTCCAGGACAGGACAGGAACGCAACGTCAACGTCCGCTTGCTTAGGCAGCAGGGCACGTACACTTTATATTTGAGAAATGTAGTAATAAAATGAGGCTAGACAGACAAGCTAGCTAGAGTAAAGTAAGGAATGAATGAATGTTGCCCCTTAGCTTTCCTGGATGGCTGGACTGAATACTGAGAAGTAGCGAGAGGCAAAAAAGGAGTGACATGGAGGAGAGGAAGAAAGAACGACGAAGATCTCTCTCCAGTTTGGTTTCCAATACTTAAGATTTTTTTTCTTTCAGAAAAGTAAATTTTTAGTCCACTGATGCTACTCTATACATAAGAAAAATAATTTTTTTAAATGTTATTCTCTTTTGTGGTAGTCTCTGTTTTCTTGATTCTTGGCAGAGCTGATGATGTGAGTACAGTGCGGCAGTGCAGTAGTGCCAATTGCTTTTAATAGAAGTAAAACACTAGCTTTATTACTTGGACTTTCTTTTTCGTTCTTTTCTTATTCCCTCCATTTTCTTTCTGCTTTTGCTTTCCTCAGCATTTTTT
>JAHZNJ010000668.1:0-12830 GCA_027744475.1 Lepidocyrtus cf. sotoi NNG-2020
TCATTTTTATGATAATTGGGTTGTTGTGGACGAAGCTAATGGTTATGCAGCCGGTCTGTCATGTCGTTCAGTTGTTGGTTGTTGTTGGCCCGTCTTCTAGATAGAAGTAGCTTTGCTTTTTTTAATGTTACGTATGCGTATGCTTTGAGATTTGAAAGGGTACAAAATATTAAAAAAGGTTTTGTACGTACGTTTCAACGCGTGCTTTCATCTTCATCTTCTTATGCGTAATTCTTTTTCTATTTTTTTTATCATGAGATGAGATGCGATGAGGTGAGGTGAGCCCTGCTGCTCCCTTGACACGGCAGCGCTGTAGAAAAGATTGTCTTAAGTTAAAGCTGCAAAGCTAAACCAAAGCAGTTGTTCGTTGATTGGTTTTGCTACTGGCTACTGCGTAAATAACTAAAAAAAGGGTCAGATAGAAAAAGGGCTTAAGTTTTTATATAGACTTCTTCAATGAGTTCATTTTCTGATGATGGTGAAGATGAAGATGAGATTCCGAGACGAGATCATCTTCATCATCCCGGTAAAAAAATCTTTGTATGTTTTACCTTTCAATATTATTTTTCTACTTCATGAGCTCTACCCTGTCAGAAGGGGTATTATTATTATGCTTAATTTTTTTTCAAGCTATGCAATCGCAATGCAGTAAAAAACATAATCTTTAAGAAGTAACGTCGACGAATCTTTATTTTCAGAACCTTTTTTTATTGTTTGTGTGGTGGCTTGGCTTTGCTTGCAATATGGCTTCGTGTCTGTTTACTGCTGTTGTTGTTGCTGCTGCTGCTCATTGTCACGTAAGAAGAAGAAAAAAAGAGGGACAAGAAGAATATTATGTAAGGTAGCTCCACACAAAGGATTGTATCAGTTTTCGAATAATATAATATTTCTTTTCTTCGCGGTCCCTATTTTTATATAATTTCTTTCTTAAAAGACGACAGAGGAATTTATTTTCAGCATAATGCACATTATGCTTGCTGAGCTTGAGCTGAAATGTAAATAAAATATCTGTAAAACAGGAGCAAACGCAGTGAAAAGGAAACTTACTTACTTAAAAGGAAATCATGTTGAAATGAAATGAAATTGAAATCGAAGCTATTTTTATGCGTGAATTATTAACGTTTGTTACGTAAATATAAAACTGTCACGGTAAATAAAAAGTAAAAGACATGCATGTAATGTTACGTGCAATGTATTACGCAAACCACCACGTAAAACTGACTAATTTACATGTGAAAAGCGTGAAAAGGGGGCCTATTCTTATCCGTTCGCTTTCGCTCGTCTATTTTTTTCCTGTGTGAATACGAAATAAGCTCGGTGGAGGAAAAAAACGCAGAATTCGAAACTAAAAAGTGAAGCTGTCTTGAGCTCCTAAACCATATCGTGTCACGTTGGTGAGCCCTTCACACTTTCATGAATCACGTAAACCGAGCTCCCTTCCCAGAAAGGAGCTCTTGTGTTAAAAAATGTATAAGTCTGAGTAGAGCCTACCTCATACTAGCTACTAGCTAGTAAGAAGAAGCTCTTGTGTGACTGGACTGGATCTTATTTTTATTCAGTTACGTTTACGTTGTTACGTAATAAGAATGAAAGAAAAGGATAGCCGTTTGATTCTTAATAGATTCAGATTTCTAGTAGTAAAAACTGAGTAAGTAAGCAGGCAAAAGGAAAAGGGAGAAGTCTGAATTGAATTCAATGTAAAAAGTGTTGGGATGATGATATTACGATGATGGTGTGGTGCTGCTGTTGTTGTTACAGTAGCTGTAGTAGTAAGATCGTTTTAGGTTTAGCTTGGCTTTTGTCTGACGGTGGTGGTGGTGGTGGTGCGGTGGTTGGTTGGGTATCATATCATGATGATATCCTGGCAGCAGGGGTAGCTATTTCTATTACTAAAACATTGAAAAAGATGAGGGTATCCATGATAATAATAATATAAATGTGTCTGTATTATTATATAATGGTAAATCATATGGGAATGGGCAAGTGAGTAAAAAAGTTTTCTGTTGAGGTCTTCGGCTGACTAGTTTCTCGGTGGAGGTTGAGCTAGCTGGAAGCATCTATGTATCTTTCTTCGAGAATGGGTTATGTTATAAAATAAGATTAAAAGCGAAAGTGAGTAAGTAAGTGAAGTTGTAAGTAAAGAAAGGATTTAATTTGCTCGTTACAATTATTAGCATCAAGACTTTCAGGACTTTCTTCGTATCTGTAGCTTGAATATTCAAATTAAAATAGTTTAAACTTTTATCAGTACGAAAACACAACACAAAACATTTGATAAGAAATTGTGAATATTTTCTTCCTAAATCAAAGTTTTCTATTGTCCTTCGTCTTGTAAACAATTTCCAAGAAGCTACTTTACACTTAATTGCAAATTAAAATAATAATGTTGGTGATAAACCACGTGACTCGAGTGAAAAGTGAAGAATATTAACTAATTCTAGGAAGACTCGTATTGTTTCCTCGTCATTTAGTTGTAAATTTTCTTAAATAATTTAACTACAGACAATAATAAGTAATTAAAAATTTTAAATCACGTTCTCCGTGCGTGAGTGTGTTGACTGTGGACTTTTATTATTATTGCATAATTATAATTTTTACTTTTATTAATGCATTCAGATTTTATTAGTCAAAATGAAGTACTCTTGTCAAACGCCGGTTCGTCAAATCATAAAAATGAACCAGATGAATTCCATGTTGAATTCGATCGGATACGATTTATCAGGTGACAACTGTCAATAAAAGTTTAACTAAACCTTTTACACTTCGTCGGCATTTATTTTGCAAAAAAAACGCTTAAAATTTTGGTATAAATCAACGTTTCACTGTTTCACTTAAATCTAAATTTTTGTTTTCTTTCTATTTTACAGCGGAACCCCTCAAAAGATTGGAGAGAAGTCTCAGCTCACCAGCTACAGGTTGGTATCAAAACAAATTCTCTTTTTATTCCTTTCTCTTTATATTGCTCATGTTATGTAAATCGGATCATATCTTGAGACACGAGACATGCACAAATGTAGATTGTATAAACTCTTTCTCTCTCATTCATCTCATCTATAAAAAATGTATTCTCCCCTTTTTTCTTTCTTCCCCGACAAGTTTTTTTTCAACGAGGAAAAGCAAGCACGAGCATGATCACGATGACATGATGGCACGGCACGGCATGTAAAAAAGCATAAAAATATTATATTTTATTATTTTTCTCCGATAAAAATCAGATTTTTTCATTCTTGACTCCCAAGCAGCAGCCTGTTCCCACTTTACATGTGTTGTCTTCACACCCTCTCCTTTCCTCCTTCTTCCTTCCGTAAATCCTCCACTTCATCCTATCAAATCAACATATCCCCTGCAGTAATTTTCATGTATGAAGTATAAAAAAGTCAACTGTTGAGTTAAAGTTGAGTTGGTTCTTCCACTGCATTGCCACAGGGAAAATTGAGACAAGCTTTTCTTCCACTAAAGCTAGACGATGCTGCACTGTGCATCTGTCAAAAGTTATAACGAAGAAAAAAATTTGAGTAGTAAAAATGGGACATCTCAATTCTCCATTCACACTTTTATAAGCAATCGCGATTATTCCTTCGCTGTTTCTCGCGTTTTGATGAAGATTGATGCGGTGTCACACAAAATTAGTCTTTTTCATACTAAAATAGGAGGGTTTTTATTATTTTTTTCTCCTTAATTTTAATTTCTTCATCGTCGGAGGTGATCCGTCAGGTGAATGTCTTAATTCGTTTCGTTAAAATTTTGGCATTACAAAAGTTACTTATATGTTTAACCTTGTTTAACTAACCAAAATCAGAAGTGCAGCAGATTTACGTACCTAATGCTAGTAGGAAGCAAAATAACAGAAAGTTTTTATTTCGCCTTCTTCGTTCCTCTAAAAACAAGTCACAATTTGGTGCCATTTGGCAAGTGGAGCTTTATTATTATTATCTCCTTCACAAAATCCGTGAAGATAAGATGATCATGATCACTTTTCCCTTAAAAGTAAGAAAAAATACGATACGGTGGTGGTAATAATGTGGTACTTATTAAGACCTTTTTCCTTCACAACATACAACAACATTTTACGCAACGAGAACAAAGAGGATCAAGAAAAAGAACACATTTTCTACCATTTTTAATGTGTACTTTGTAAATACCAACATCCGCCGAGCCAAAGCCACAGTCCTTTTTCTTTAACTTATTTTTTCCCTAAAATATCGATCATTTGCTTAGAATTTTGTAAAGTCAAAAAGAAAATCTTACTTAAAAAAGGTTTTCCATCCGTAAATTACGTAAGCAAGTTTTTTCTTCACTTTTATGAAAAAGATGAAAATGAAAAATCCATAAAAATTCTTCCTTTTTTCGACTTCTTTCCTGTCTTTGGTGTCTGCCTAGTGCAATGCCTTCTTACATCATCATAATGAATCGTATACGATTACAACTTTTAGAAGAAGGCAGACGAGCCGCTGCTCATTCTTCTTTTTTCTTATTTTATAAAAAAAGTCAGATCAATGAAGCGACATTAATGTTTGCTTACTTTGCAAAGCATTTTGTTCCATTTATGAATATGAATGAGTCACATACAAATAAAATCTTATTTTTTTCAAATAATTCTATGAAAATGTTTTTATATGCAAAGCATACAGTACTTTTGTAGTAGAAAAGAAGCTTTTTTATTTTACAGGTTCCTTTTTTGCATTCATTTCCCTAAAAACTCTCAATGCTCTGCTGTATAAAATATTTTTTGTTGAATCATTAGGGAGCTCACTGGGGAGGATACGCTCGCACAAAAAATTATTATTTATTCTTTCGTTTCCCGGAAAAAAATACTTTTTTTGTTACAGTTGCATAAAAAATATTTTTTTATAATATGTGAGTAATGTGGTGTGGTAGGTCAAGTCTTTCTCTCTCTTGATTTTATCGCTTCCCACATTAGTACTGATGTTGTGAAGATAAAATATTATGCAGATTTTTATTTTTTGGTTTACTTTTACTTTACTTCAGCTAAAAACGAACGGAGGAGAGCTTTTTGTTATTAGTGAAATGCGTAAAAAATGGAGTAGTCTCATATCAGTCCCCCTATTCCGTTACGATCCATTTTTGTTAAAAAATGACAAAAAAATGTGATCATCTAAAACATTTTCATCCCTATTTACATAATATGATGATGCATTATGCAGGAGGAGGACTCGGCATTATATTTCTGTGGGCTTTGTCTCTCCATTCTTTTCCCCATCGCATATCGTGGATTTTTTCCAGTAAAGTGTATTTTTGTTAGATTCAGATTCAATTTCCATGCGAGAAGGATCACTTTGATGATGATCAGGAGAATGCTGACGTTGACGATGTGGATGAGTCAAGCTTTTTTAAGCAAAGTAGTTTTTCGCCGATCGCGATCCTTTTCTTCACACAGTTTTTATGTAATAGTTTTTACCAGCAGCAGCAACATCAGCACAGGGGGATTATTTAAGATTAGATTGCGTTCAATGTTTTTGGGTAAAGTTTGTTTACAATTTTCTGATATTCGTGTTTCTAACAGTTTTTAAGATATTTGATATGATCATAAAAAAGAAAAGGAAAAAGGCGACGCGACGCGACGCGAGGTTTGTCTGTCTGACAAATTCTGGGTGGTTTAAGTTGAAGAAGAAGAGACTAATAACGGTACTTTTTCTTGCACTATTACATAAAATATCACATATATGCATAAAATTTCAGATATCGAAAGAAACGAAAACATTTAAAAAAATTAAAAAGTCGAAAAGGTAAATAAAATGTAAGAAGTCTAGTTTTAAAACTTAATTTGCCATTTTTAGTAGTTTGATGCTTTTAATAGTTTAATTCATAAAAACTAACTATGTATACAGTAGATAAGTGCGGCATAAAATTGATAATTAATACATTACATCACAAGTTTTTAACATGCATTTATAAAAAGAAAAGATCAATTCCATACTCTCTGGTCAAGTAGTGATCCTCGCCTCCGGCAAGAAAACAGATAAAAATGAAATTGCATGTATTGGAAATTGAAGGGAAACTGATTTCTATCTTTCTGTTAGGGTGGATGAGGGAGAGTGAGTGGAGTTGAGTGGAGAATAAAATGTAAGCAAAACAAAATTTTGTTTTTCTAACAAAAAGAAAAAAACCGATCAGATAGATCATCATCGAAAAAAGAGCTGCAGAGCAGAGCAATTTATAATGTATGTTAGAATTTGAGTATATATTTAAGAATATTTTTATTCTTCTTACTTACGTACATGTGTACCACTTATGGAAAAGTGACTGACTGACTGACTGGCTAAAAATTTTATATTATGAAAGGAAATTGATGGATCATTTCAAGTCATGCTGATGATGATGATGATGAGGAGGATGATCGTAATAATAGATTCGGTTTCGGTATTATCTGTGCTACTTTTTCCGAAGAGGATGCCTACCTAAGCAAAGCACTTGTGCTTAAAAAATTGACTTGAGTTGAATTGAATGAGCTGCTACTGCTGCTGCTGCGATGTTCTTTTTTCTGTGAAATCATCCATTTCCCTACCAATTTTTCTCTATTTTGATGATGGAATACCCCCTCAATCTGTCAGATTCACGGAGAGCAAGTAAGAAAGGAAGATGGGCAAAAGAATAAGAAGAAAAGAAAGAAAAATTTAGCTCTCAATATGATTCCAATTTTTTATTTTATTTTTTAGAAAATTGTGGGAAAATATAAGACGAAAAAGAAACATTTTTTGACTTCGGTACTAAAGAAAAATAATTACTCCTTTTTCTGAAGTCTTTTTTAAGAGCAAAATTTCATTTTTTTTCTTCAAAGAAAGAGAGCCAAAAACATAAAAAGAAAAATTGTAAATTGTGATGGGGCATTGTTATTATTATATTTGAAGTAAAAATGGGTCTAATGAGAATTCACTTAACACATTACTTATCTTTATAAGTAGGTACTTTTATAATAGTAATAAAATATTATAAAGGTCTCGTCGAATAATGACTTGAAATCATGAATTGTTGAAAAATTGGAGTAAATAAGACAAGCACAAGTGTTCCATTTTTTTTCTTTCGAAGGAAGAAAAGTGGAAAGAAATTATTATGTATTTAGAGAACTAGGACAATAGAAAAGACTCTGCGGTATTCTTAAAGTGCTAGGTTCTAACTGCGCTAGTTTAATTAAGAGCTATTTAAGCAGTTAATTATTTGTTTCCTCTTTTGAAAGAGAAAAATTTCATTAAATCTACTTCCGGCCACCCAACACAGAGAATGAGTATAAATACTGAATATTGAATACTATATATTGTAATTGTGTAATAAGGTAGCCCTCCAACAATGCAATGCATCTGAGTAAACTGTGCCATGTATTGTTTGGTAAAAAAGCAAAGAACGTCTAACTACATTAAACATGGCTTTTCCGTGAACCCGCCTCATACTAAAAAATTTAAAATATAGGCTTGGCTCAGCCTCTCCCTTCCATTCAACGTTACTTGTATCGTTTCTCTTTTCTCCCCACTTTAAAATTTAAATTAGCTCATCTTCTCTTTCTTTCTCTTCTCATTGAAATGAAGACGGTGATGCATAATAATAAAAAAATCTCACACAACCCTTTCCCAGGATTGGTAGAGCTTCTCACCCAATAGAATTCAACAACGTTTCTTGTCATCTCTCTCAATCCTTTCCCATGCTCATCTTCTATTTGAACAGCATTATTATCTATTCAAAATGCATAATAAAAACTCAGCGTTCTCACAGGGAGCAGACGAGCATCACGCATATCTTATGCATGCATACTATGCATATGATTATTTCATCCCTTTTTTCTCTTTTAGTATTTTAAATAATCAGCAGCAGCAGCAACAGCTCCTTCACTCTTTTCAGTTCTTTATTCAACCCGTTCGTTCGTACGTTCAATCGCTCGTTCGTGTGCATCTGCATCCTTCTTTTCTTTTTTTATTCTTTTTTCAAATCTCCATAAGAATGAGAAGAGAAGCCGGACCAATACCAATTCATGTCCTCTTATCCTTACACGTTACACGTAACGAGTTAGGGTTGGTGATGATGAGATGACGATAAACACTCGTTCGTCCGTTTAAACTTGTGCTGGGCCTTAAATGGCATAAGAGGTGGCTTGGTTTCTGGTGGTAATGATGTTGCTCATCTCCATCTCTTTTCTTCCCTCTTCTTTTCCTCATGAATAAAAAATTCAAAGGGTTGGTCTTTACAAAGGAAATAGTCTTGTTTACAATAAATGCATATTCCATACTTATATATAAAAATCCTATACATATGTAAAGAGGAAAGAGTGAAGGTATTTTTTATTTGATCATCATTCACCTTTTTATTGATTGTGATGTTGATGATGATGATAAAGAGGATGATAGGGTTGGATTAAAATAAAAAATCAAGCGCGAGCCAATAATAAGACGGCCGGCAGCTCGTTGCGTACTCCTGTTCTATACGTGCGGAGATGCGTATGCGTGATAATAATTTGATGGGTTCCATATGGTAATTTAAAGAATTGAGTAAAAGGTGTTCTAAAATAATTTAAAATCTTTATTTCTCATTTTATAGTCTGAATTATTGCTGGTATTAAATTAACTTGATAGCAGTAGAAGTTATTGACCTGTTCTATTAATACGTACATACTATCTTAATTTATTACGCACGGCGTCAGAAATCTTAGCTTTTATAATATTGTTCTCAAAAGTTTCAAAATGTTTAAGCAAAGACTAAAATTAGCGATTTCTTCGTTATTAAATTCAAATTTACTTATAAATTTATATTTTTCAGAAAGGAAACAAAAGTACCGTTACATCCCATAGTACCTACTTTTCTTTTCGTTCTTTAAATAATACGAGTTTATTCAGCTCATTTCCTCCTCTTCAAATTTGAAATTCAAAGCAGCATTTCCAATAAAAAATATTTAAAATGATATTCATTTATTGAGTATCCATTTTCAACTTACGGTATATTTCAAGTACTGTTTTTTTTCTTATTGTTGTGCTATTGTTAATGACCTAAAACGACAGATTTGCTGTTGTTCCGATGATGAATTATTATTCTGCTCTTTTTATGTATGCTGATGATATTCATTTGTCTAGTAAAAGTAAAGCCCTCTTCTCTTCTGCAATCTTTACATCGTATCGCGTCGTCTCGTCTCTCATTTCATTTCTTCTTTCTCTTGCTCTGTGTGAGCAGATCATTTATATTTAATATGATGATGAGCACAAAAAATATTCACAAGTTGAATATATCCAATATCCTGTGAGCAGCAGCTGAGATGATTGTAAAAAGTCCTCTTTTACTCAGTCACTCACTCACTCAGCAAACAGTACAAAGTTGCAACGGTACTTTTTTTTTAAAGAATAAAAAAATATTATATCTTTTCTTCTAAAGTGCTCATGATTATGATGATGATCATCATCACAGGAAGACTAGTCTAAGAAGATTTTTTTCCTTCGAGGCACTACTTACTTAAAAATACAAATACTTTGTGTTGATCAAGTTGATTTTGTTGCTGGTATGGTGCTTGCAATGTAATTCAATAATGCACCGTTGCTTTTACTACTTACGACCGTAAGGTACCCATTTTTTGTCACAATTTTTCATACTTTTCAAAACCAGCTCTGCTGAGCTCTTCTGGCCTGTGCTAAGAGAATAATAAGTAAGCATAAAAAATCTCTCTTTGCTTGCGTATAAAAAAATGTTGCGAGCCAGCAACAGAGAAAAGGAGAGAAAGAAGAAAAGGATTTTTTATAGAAAAAACCTTTTAGCTATGGCACAGTCATTATAATAATACTTTCAGTTCAAAATGAGAGAGAAGAAGTACAAATAGGTTTGTCGTAGATACCTTTTCCCTCTCCACTTGTGTAGCGTAATAGAAGCTTTTGGCTGGTTTAGTAAAGTTTACTTTGTTGAGGATTTGGATACATTGCATTGCAACAGAAAATATGGAAAAACAGAAAATATGGAAGTTAGCGTAAACATATTTACAATTTATCTTTACTAAAAAATGTATTGAATTGAGCTGAGCGAGCATATGCTCAACCTTACATATTATTATATTTTTTATTATTGTGTTTTTTACTTTACCCATTCAAATTTTAAACTTTAAATGCAAGTCTTCTATTCTGAAAGGGCTATGTTATGTTGTTGTGAGTGTAAATAAGTTTAAATGAATCAACTCAAGCAAGAAGGAAAAGATTCTCTCCGATTCGTTTTGCGTTTCGTTATTTTAAAAAAGTGAGCATGAACTAAACACACGCAAGCATGCATGCATGATGGCCTATAGGAAAAATAACATATTTTGTGAATCTATTTAAGTTCAAGCCAAGCCATAAGCAAGGTTTTATTTTCATTCATTTTTCAAATTGAATGTGTTGCACCGCTAGCAATTTTTTAAAAAATGAATTCAGTTTCAACTTTTTGAATTGAATGGAAAAGGAAGGAAAGGAGAAACACGCAACAACTGTGCTAAACGCGCGACAACAACAACAAAAAAATTGTCAACCCTTTTACAAAGCAAATAATATAAATGGTTAAAATTTATCATTATCATATTTCTGCATTATTTAAAATGTTTAAAAAGAATAAAAAGGAAGAAAGAGATGGGATTGTGGATTGTGGCATGCATGCTTACAGCTTACATGGCTCATGCCATTGGCAAGGCTTGGCATGGACTAAAAAATGTTCATTTTTTAACCCTTCTCTCATTCTTCTTCTGCTCCTGTGCTAAAGCTAAATAAACACCAAAAATTTTTATTTACAATTCTTATTACGATGATTAAAGGATGAATGAATGAAGGAGAAAAAAATAAAAGTTTGCTTGTTCGATCGTTTCAAATTTTAAAGTAGGCTCGGCGGCATGTGAGTAAGTAAGTGAGTAAGTGAGTAAACTTCTTCCTTATAGATTTGGATGGTGTCGTCTCCGTCTTTTTGTCCCCTCACTTGATTTTTTGCTTCGCTTACTTCTCTCCTTCTCTTCTCATTTTTAAAGAGAGAGAGAGATGATTTATCATCAAGCAAAAAAACGAAGTTTTTTTTAGTCATTTATGATTATCCTTTGTGTATAGAAAAAAACCAAGTGTCCCTTTTTTATTCGATGTCTCAACTCAACTCTCCATTAAAATTATTATTATTATTATGCCTAACTAAATATGCATGCATGGTTTTGGCTAAAGCTTTGTCATTCTTATTAGGTATTATATAATGCGTTTTTGTATGTGTGAGCGGCAGGAACAGCAGGCGATTCTGTAATAATAGTAATGATGATTATGGTGATGAGATGAGACGAGATTCTGCTAATAATAATAATAATGATATGGGAAACCAGTAGAACCAGCAGGGTTGTCTTTGTCACCACTCGCCACCGTACCTCATATTGTTACTGTATTAGATTCACACTTTTGCTTTTTAAGTCTCTCTCTCTCTCGCTCTTTGGCCCTTTTTTATTCCTTTTCTTCTTCTGAAAATATTCATCATCTTAATGATTTGAGGATTTCTGAATATGATTGTCCGTTGGTTGTGTAATATGTAAAACCAAGCCTATCTAAAGTCTTTTGTTAAGGTTGGGACGTTGCGAGATTTTTAGGCAAGGAAATTTAATATGCTGATTTTATTCAACTGCGTTAGCCAATTACGTAATCAGGAATGTGATTGGTTTTGAGTTTTGAGAAAGAGAGAGAGAGAGAGAAATTTAGAAAGGGTTTAATTTTTTTTAGAAGATTGGAACGAGTGAGTGATGTCAACCATGTTAAATCAGCTAAATTAGCATGGAATGAGGAAGCATAAGTTGAGTTGAATGAAAGCTTTAAATTTTGTATGAGATGAGATGGGAATGGGAGGACTAGGCTAATAAACGAATGCAATAATGTAAGGAAAAGAAGGACTAAAATTATTATGTAATTTACTATGTAATGGTTGATTTGTATGCATTCATGCACATGTTTATAAAACAGCTTGTCGTAGGACGTAGAAAATAGAACGTGGATGATTTTTTGTTGGTTGACTCTCTCTCTCGTGAGACTCCCAAATGAATCCTGGGATTGGTTGATTAGATGGAGAACAGACTTGACTTCGAAAATTGACTTTATCTCTTCAATTTTCAACTATCTCAACCCCTTTTTTATTGCCTTCTGCTGCTGCTGCCACTTCTTCCTAATAATATTTGATTTTAATGCATGAAATTAGGATATCATCTTGGGCCTTGCTTGACTTCTGCTGTTGCTCCTGTCTTTCTCCTCTGCTCAGGAGAAGGAGGGATGATGATGGGCACGAGAGTGAGAGAGATGAGAAGCAAGCGTTTTGACTTGACTCCCTTCCCTGGTGGTAGTGGTGGTGGTGGTGGTGGAGGGAGCGCAATCGACAATCATGCAGATGTCTGATTTGACTTGAGTTGAGGATGAGGCATGAACTTGTTTAAAGTTTGTGAAGTTTGAGTCGACATCGACATGGTTGACTGAATGAATAATAGATCGGTTCTTCTTCAACGGGGAAAATCGTTCCTCTTCTCTCTCTCTCTCTCTCTCTCTCTTGATAATATTTGAATTGAAGAGGAGCCTATTTACAATAATTTAATGAAGAACACACACTTGAGGAGAATGATGAGGAAGATGATGATGCGATGTTTTGTTGAAGTAGAAAAAGTGTAATATTAAAGTGCTGGAGAGAGTTATTCAAGTATATTAATCTGTGAAATGAGAGAAGCAAAGTGGATTGAAGAAGACAAGGTAGAAAAACATCGATTTAGCTGATGAGAAGGATGATAAAGTGGATTTTTTATAGTATTGAAGCTGCATCTTTCTATTCTCCTTGATTTTTGATGGAACGACAGAAGGCACATGCTACGACGTACGGAG
>JAHZNJ010000669.1:0-13885 GCA_027744475.1 Lepidocyrtus cf. sotoi NNG-2020
TATAAAATAAAACAATTCTTCTGTTCTCTCCTCTCTTTCTTTCGTGTAACTTTCTCCATTCATGTAAATCTTTTACTTTTATTGGAATGAGATGGGATTGAATGAATCGGATGGATGACGATGACAGTGCAAATGGAAATGGATTCTCTCTAAATAAGTAATTCCTCCTTCAATGCACAAAGATACGAAATAATCTTCTTCTTCTTCATAAAAATTGACACATTTACAAAACAAGTTTCTCTCAAAATCTTTTCATCTCTCTTAAAGCAAGTCCCTCTCAAGTTGTGTTGTAAAGTTTTCCTAAGAGAGAAGGAAATGGAAAGACGAAGGAGGAAGGGGGATAGGAACTTACTTAAGTGGTGGTAGTGGAGTAGAAGAAGCTTTTAAGTAGTCTCTCGAAGTTCACTCTGCTCTTATACGAAATGATTATCAAAGTTGCAACTTGCAAGCAACGAAGGATTTTTCATAATATGCTTTAGTATATATTAGTATTATAAAGCTTTTCGGGGGTATCCTATCCCATCGTTCCGGATGGGTGGATAAAAAGAAGCTTTTCGGTTTTTAAAGAAAGAAAGATTGAGGATGAGAGCAAAAGTTAGTTTAGTGTTCGGGATTGGAAAGCTGTGAATACGTAAATGAGAACTTTCAATCTGTGCATTGTGCAAGGAACTTACTTAAGTGGTGGTAGTGGAGTAGAAGAAGCTTTTAAGTAGTCTCTCGAAGTTCACTCTGCTCTTATAGGAAATGATTATCAAAGTTGCAACTTGCAAGCAACGAAGGATTTTTCATAATATGCTTTAGTATATATTAGTATTATAAAGCTTTTCGGGGGGTATCCTATCCCATCGTTCTGAATGGGTGGATAAAAAGAAGCTTTTCGGTTTTTAAAGAAAGAAAGATTGAGGATGAAAGCAAAAGTTAGTTTAGATTTCGGGATTGGAAAGCAGTGAATACGTAAATGAGAACTTTCAATCTGTGCATTGTGCATTCATTTTTGATTTTCGTATGAGAAATCTTGTCGTTGTCGTTAAAGATCATTCTGAATGTTTTGTCGATGATTATCATGGCGGAGATAATGATGATAGTGATGATGATGTTGATGAGGATGCGGTAGGGTGATAGGATTTCTTCCGGATGAGGAGGATTGAGGATTTTAGTTGAGACGATGATTATTTGATTCAGTGAAGATGAAAGTTACGTAATGCGCTGCTGCTAATGCAGTAGATAGTTTAAGTGGAAGACTTAATTTACTTTAGGATGATTTTCAACAGATTTTTATTATCTCAAATCATCCGAAACTGGATTTAAATTAATAAAATAATGTACAATGTTAAGCTTATGATAATTTAATGGGAAAGATAATCATACTGACGTAGAGAAGCATTGATTATCATATTTTTTCTAAAAAATACTTTTCTCTAAAGCCTGCATTGGCAACGTCCTATATACAAAACACTTTACTTCAGGCAGGGTTGATCTACAATTTAAGCGAGATGTAGCTTTTTTACAAATTTGTTTGAGCGTTAAAATGCTAAATAAACATACAAAGTGATCAAACTACTAAATTTAAACATGCACTAATTCACTGGTCAAGCGTACAAGTCTTATTAAAAGCAAAAAGTGACACATTCTTATGCATTACAAATAAAATAAATAAACATACAAAGTGATCAAACTACTAAATTTAAACATGCACTAATTCACTGGTCAAGCGTACAAGTCTTATTAAAAGCAAAAAGTGACACATTCTTATGAATTACAAATAAATACAAATTCAACAATGTTAAGCAAAAACTGTAGTTAATAAATTTTTTAATCCAACAATCACAATGATTTAAGAGAGAATTAGCAACATCAAGTATTTGCTGACGACATTTTAAAAGCTGGGATTAAACATACTATGTGGACGTGAAATATTTCTAGGTGTGCTTACGCTTATACGCTTTCACTTATCAACTACCTACAACTGTACATCTGATGTTGTCTGCTTGTAAGAATAAGAAACATAATTTTATCCATTTTCTCATTCTTCATCACTTTTTATGTCTTTATGCAAATAAACCTTGAACAAATGAGAAAAATGTTCGTTAAGTTTTCCGTATTTTACTGCTGACAAGAGACTCCACTGAAAAAAATGAAGATGCCAAAGCTTACATTAGAAAATTACAAATGAAGTAAAGCAGAAGTGAAAAGAGAGAAACATGAAGCAAAAAGAAAATTAAAAGGAAAAAGAAAACGAAGAACTGTCTACTGTGGTGACGATGAATGTAGTGGTACTGGCAGAAGTAGAAAGAAAAGCGTAAGCTTTTTCCTCCTTCATTTTCACTTCCTTATTCAATTCACTTTATGAAGAGGAAAAGGATAAATTTGGGAAATGCAAGGCAGAAAGTAGTAAAGTATTCTCAGGAAATGGAAAGTGGAGAGGAGGAACAGAAAGGATGCGAAGGAGGAGGAAACGTTGGCTTCTTCGTTTCCAGAACATTTCCAACTTTTCCAGAAGCGTTTCTTCTTCCTTCCTCTTTTTATTTCTTAAAGAGCTCCTCCAAAAAGAAGGGTTAAATTTTTTTTTTCTTCTCATTTTAAACATGAAATGGGTTGGATGAAATTCGGATGGTATGAAAGAAAAAAAGTTTTTTTTTTAATTTTGTTGTCTCTTTTTAAGCAAAAAAGAGACCTCATCGCATTCATAATATAACTGAAAAAGCAGCCTTCACTCCACATTTAATATGAATGGACTTTAGAAACATTAAAAAACCAACAGGGTTTTGTCGTCTTTTCCAAGTTCCAAGAAAATACTATAAAATAAACTTTTTCATTCATTCATTCGTTCGAAGAAATGCAAGTAAGTAATTTCCCATTCTATGCATTTTTTTGTTTAAAAGCGTTAGCTTGGATAAAACAGACACAGTCAAATGCATACGATACTTTGAAAAATGTTGGTTTTTATTGTCTTTGTAAACTTTTGCATTATTATTAAAGCGGAATGGGAAACAGAAGCTGTTTGTTTCTTTTTATGGGCTTAAGTAATTTTGATCAAGATTGGATACAAAAAAGTGGAATCAGATGGACCAAAAAGATTAACTTCATTTTACTGGAAAGCATACAGAAAATGGAAAGCAACTTTTAAATTTTGAATTTGGATTCTGTTTGTGATTAAGTTGATGATGATGAAGATATCAAGTGGATTTACATGTTTATAGAGATGAGAATCTTTAAATTCGAATTTATAAAATGAAATATTTGATATGAATGCATAGCAAAGCACGCGTCTGAGCACTATACTGTGAGCTGACTATCAGATTGGATATTTTACGAAAGATGTTTGCAGACTGGATCAAAGCACATGTCATGAAATGAAACTAAACCATTCAACTTCATGATGATTGATGAACCTATAGAAATGCTGGCAGCATAATAAAAAAGATGAAATAAATTGCCAAAAATTATAGAAATACATTACAAAAACCAATAAAACTGAAGCTGGCAATTCAGCTTGATCTGATCTCAATTCATCTACATACATATATGAAACCAATATAATGTGCTTTTGCACAAGAGAAACTATTTTGTTATGCAGACCACAAAGCAGAACAGAAAAGGTGATAAATTTCGAACTAAACAGAAAACATTTTTTTCTAAGAATTTTCAATTCAATATTGACAGTCTATACATTGTAACAGTAAGCCCTACATTTTTCCAATAAATTTAATCAAGGTCATCAACCTACCAATAGCAATTAGACAGCTAATGCCAGTTAAACCTAATAATAACAACATAACAGCATAGAAAAATGAACATAATTAAATTATGTTGCAAGAAGTTATATTAGCGTAATTCAGTAGTTGGAAATTCATCGTTGCAAAAAGGCAACACAAAGTAAAACGCTAGACAAAAGTTTTAATTTTGTCTTCATGTAAGTCGCTTGCAGATGGCTGATAGTCTGTTGTACTTTTGCAAGTAGCAAAAAATTAGTTCAATGCGTATGCAAATAGAGAGACAGCTGCTGGTACTCCATTTTGACATAGAAGTTGATCTCTGATCTGATATCTGATCGTATTCGTGTGAATCGTGAGTGATATTTTTACTTTTTATAAATTATCCATACGTCAGTATTGGTCATACTAATTAGACCGATTAAACTTAATTTGTTAGTTAACCTTGTAATTTTTGGTTCATTTAAAATTATATAATTAAAAAAACTTAATTGCTAACTAAACTGTAATTAGGTGTTTAAGAATACAGCTCGAACTCGTCATCCATTTCTTCCTCTCCTCTACTCTCTGCAAAATGAAAAGGAATCTTGGAAACTTCCTGGCAATTTTATTAGCCATCTCATCATCATCGATTGTGATAAGCCCCATCGACGGTTATCGCATTACAGTGGACGCCTTAGAAGAAGACTGTTACTTCGACCGTTTGGAGGAAGGCTCAAAATTCGGATTAATTTATGAAGTGATCGAAGGCGGATTTCTGGACATTGACCTCACCATAAGCAATCCACATGGAGAGGAACTCTTAAGCCGTGAAGGGGAGAGTGGTGCGCATTTGGCCTTCACTGCAACGGAAGCTGGATCTTACTCTTACTGCTTCAGTAACAGAATGTCAACTGTGACCCCGAAGGAGATCAAGTTCACCGTGGACATTGGAGGCCTTGATAAGCCCATCTCAGACTTTCCGGAGTATTCATCAGCTGAGGTGGAGGAGATACAACCTGAGAAGTTGGCGGAAATGATAAGAGAGCTGAGGAATGCCATTAGCGGGATTCGACATGAACAAGAGTATACAGAAGTGCGAAACAAGATCCACATGAAAATCAACGAGTCAACCAATTCGAAAGTTACTTTGTGGGTGTTGTTCGAGTTCGCTTTTGTCACTATACTCAGCATCACGCAAGTTATTTACATAAAGAGATTCTTCGAAGTTCGCCGAATGGTTTAACAACACTAATCCTATATATTTTGTATTAAGATTAATAATTTACTATACTTTTTTAAAATTATCACTATTTAGATTTCGTTTTGTCAGTTAATTAATTAATACATAGTCCAATATTACGTAGTCATTTAAAACGAATTTCTAATTCTGTCAATCTATTAAAATTATGAATTGTAATTAAATTGCGACTTATATTTACTGCTTAATTGTCTTCTAACTATCTCGTTGATTAATTTTAACTGTAAATGGGTCAATAATTTAAAACTAACAGCTCTAAACCGTACCTACCTAAGCTTTTTCTTGCGTGTACCAAATACCTGTTTCGAAACATAATCCACAATGAAATATCTACTAATAGCTGTAGCTGTAGACAATTATAGTCTAGTTATTAGTTTACTGAGTTTACTTTATAAGCTATAAGTTATAATAGTTTATACAGAAAGTCGTCTTAAGTTTTAGTTTACTTTTGAGATGGAGCGTGCAAGGAAATATTTCTAGTCTAAAATACTAAAATCTTTATCCCATTAGGAATACATCAAGCAGATAATGTGATGCGATGCGATTTACTTTTTTTTACTATTACCATGAATCTTCCACTGACATTTGCATTTCCTCCTCTTTTTCTGTTTTCTCTCTATTTATCTCATCTCATCTGTCTTGCTGCACATGCAACATCAACATCATCTTATAGAACTCAGGTTTATCAACGATTTTCTGATTAAATGTTACTTTCTCCCACACCAACCACCAGCCATGATATGATAGAGCATCCACATGAGGTCCACGTAGTTACAGAAAATGCTCCAAGCCAGTAGTCACTTTTGCAGATGGAAACAAATTCTACTTTCAAGCTTCAACCTTGAAACATCAAAGTAAAATTGAGAAACATTTTCTACCAAAGAGCTTTTTTCTTCCATATTTTCTTTAAAGATATTTATGTAGTTTTGTAGAATATCTTGAAATGTGTCTGGAATTCTCTGGTCTCATCATCTTCCATGATCATTATCATTTCCATTGCAATGCTGCTCCTTCTTCTCCTATTTCTACTTTAAAGTGAATTCGCATTTGGTATCCATCTTATTCTTATCTGATCTTCCTATTAGACTCAGCAAGGTGCATCGTAATTCTATGCATTTTGCGTCTGGAACAAGATGTGTCTTCCTTATCCTTTACTTTAATATTAAATAAAATGCATTTCTCTTTCTGTCTGTGGAGATCTTCCTTTCTTCTGAAAAATGGGAGAAAGATGAAGAAAATGAGTTTTCAAACGTTGCGTAAGCTCATCTCGTTTCGTATGAGCATAATCAAATAAAAACCTTGCACCCGCACCCTAACCGAACAACACCGCCATATACCACCTCCTCCACAGGTTTTGATTTAGTACGGTTGGAAGAAAAGTTCTACTCTGACAAACCATGCTTCTCCACGAATGAAAAAAACTGTAGACGAATCACTACGTTAAAGCGTATTTTTAAAGTAAACAGACGCAATGCACTTGTTAAAAAAGTTGTACTAACTTGATTCACTCATTCATTTTAGCCGTTAATTTCTCCCCTTCGGCTTCTACTTAAACTTGAACGTGACATTTCAGAGTTATTCTGTTAAGGATAAAAATATTCTTTTTTAAATTCAACCCTTTTTGTTCCCCTTTTGACCAGAACATTGCTTTTACCCTACCTTTATCATTTTCCCATAGACTTTTCCCAACGAGAAACTGAAACTATCCATCCCAGCCAAGTTTGTGCTATATCCATACGTTTTTATGATGATGGGTCATGGTCATTCCTTTTTACAACTGCCAATGGAGCACCCCACCTCATTTCAAAACGATTTACTTGCTAGGTCATGTTTTTGGAGGAAAAATTGAGATCAGGTAAACGAATGTAAAACGGATTAGATTTTACTTGACTTCTTTTCGGGAGTAGAGTGAGAGTGAGTAAATATTTTCTTAAGAAAATGCATATTGCTTTCGCTTTTATTCTTTGGAAGTCAAGTACATCAATACATAGGTGGCATGTTCTTCTCTCACAATTCTGACCTGAAAAAAAACCTTTTGAATTCAAATGGATAAAATATCAAACCATTTCATACTATTATGTACCTTTGAAGTTAAACTGCTCTTCAAAAAGTGCTTTGAAGGAATAATCAATACATTTCTTTTTACAATCTTTAAATTCGACTGTTACACAAATGCCAAATGTCTGAAATCTCCAACTAATGTTCTGCCGACAGTACCGGTGCCGACTGTATAATCTTGTATGTCAGTTCGTTTCTCTCTCCCAAGCAGAAGCCATTTCATCTTTTCACTATTCAAAATGACATTACATATTCAAAGCAGTGCACCTGCCAAACCGCAAAGAAATGTCGCAAAATCAGAGAATCCTTTCCAAAAGCAGATTTCTTCTTTCACAGCAGTAGAATACCAATTCCTTGAATAACATTCTTCCGTAAAGGTAAATCCATTTTCTCCTTTCATTTCATCCCGTCTCACTTCGCCACATCACATTGTATATCAAAATCGAAATCGTCTTATAAAAACGAGCAAATCATAAAAAGAGAAAGAAGCAAAAAAAATCTTCCGAATATGCAAAGGATTTCTCACTACTGACTACTCCCACTAAAATTCCATTTGCATAAGTATTTAAAGTATTCTCTTCACTGCATTGAGAACTCTTTCAAAAAACGTCGACGAATAGACAGACAGTCGACGACAGTCTTCTTCATCTGCGGTTTACTCATAAAGCCTTTTGATGACAAAAAGCGGCTCTTCAACTCACCCTTACCACAGCACCAGCAGCATCATTGCCATTGCCACTGCCATCACCATCAAAACCGATCCTCTGCTGCATCTTCTCTACCACCTCAGAATAATTTCCCTTCAAAACTTTCATTCAGTTTCAAACCTTCACCTTCTTTATCAAAGCTGAGACTTTCAATAAAAATACTCTTGAAAACGAAAATGACTAGGCTTATTTCTATAATGGGATGGGATGGGGGACAAAGAGGAGAACATTGTCATCATGAGCAGAGCATAAGCATAATAATAATATAATGATGGGAAATAAACAACCAGAAAAGTAACTCTTTTCATTCTCCTGTCTTTTCGGGTTCATATCATATCCATTACCATATAAAATTTCACCATTCTCCTCTCTTCTCTGTGGAAAATGTTGATGATCATGATACTTTATTCAGTATCGCTTCCATGACATGCCATTATCCACTTCACTGAACACTAACAACAATTCCGTTACAGTAGTTTCTGTTATGATGATGACGGAAGAGGTGAAAAGACCTCTTTTTTCTCCCAGCTGGAGCCCAAACACCAAAACACCCAAAAAGAGACAGACAGATAGAAACAGCTTCAAGTCTCCCAGTTCCAACTCCCAAAGCTTCATCTCATCTCGTACTTATGAATGTACATAAGCTATAAGCAAACAAACAAGACACGATGCTGGGAAAACGTGAATAAAATTTTGAACTGTTTAGCTTGGCTCTCCTCTTCCTCTCTTTTAGTAGTAGAGTTGCTGCTGCTGCTGTAGTTTCCATTTGCAATATTTAGTTGGAAAGGAAAAGAGGAGCGCAAGAGAAGTGGAGGAGTATCGAAATGGAGTATCATCATTTTCAGTTCAGTTGTGGAGGTGGGTGGAGGGAAGAAGGAAGTGTGGTTGGCTTGATTTCAGAAGGCGAAGAAGAGAAGAAATGACATTCAACATTCAAGTCATGTCACGTTTCTCATCTTCTCATTTACTGTTTGGTGCTAGTCCTGCTGGTACCACTGCTGCTGTTCTGTGTAGATTCCCTCAAATTATGAAGTGAAGCTTCCTTCTTCCTCACTCTCTGATTGAAAGAGATTCAAAAGTAAATGGGAATCTTTGCCGGTCTCCATTTTAAAACTGTTGTGTGGAAGTTATTTGGCAAAGCAAGTACGAAATAATCCTTTTCTGTTTACTTTATTTGCTTTCTATTGTTGTTTGTGTGTAAAGCAGTGCATAAACTTTTGAAATGGGGAAACGATAAAGAAAAACAGAAGGGTTCTATTGTTTGGAATGAGCCACGAGCCACGATTGCAATTCAAAATGCAAACTCAAACCAGCATAATAATCAAAGCTGGAAAGAGAAATAGCATCTGCATTTTATGGTAATGAGATGAGGTTAAATTCTAATGCAAGATAAGCAAAGCCCAAGCGCAAGCCCAACATGAAATGATGATGTAATTAATTTGATGCAATAAAATGTTTCCTATAGAGTTTAATGTTTGGCAGATTAAAAATACTTATTTCGTTTATTCACTCCTTTTAAACTGTCTTCACTTTAAATTTTTACAAAGGTTTTTTCTGTCAAAAATTTGTTTGTCATTGCTTCTGTTCTTCATCTATATTCGTCTTCAAAATATTTTTAAACTGCCTTAAATGCCTGGCTTTCTGTCTAGGACTGGGATTAGAGTCCAAATAATATCTCGAGGGAGTATCCAAGTCCATATCGAACATTGTCATTGCTTCTGTTCTTCATCGATATTCGTCTTCAAAATATTTTTAAACTGCCTTAAATGCCTGGCTTTCTGTCTAGGACTGGGATTAGAGTCCAAATAATATCTCGAGGGAGTATCCAAGTCCATATCGAATTCAGGCCAGAGTTTGCAGAAGCACCGACGTCTGACTTGTGAGTAGGGCACTGGTCCGTAGTAACGGGAGTCGTTTGAATTATCTTTATTATCCCCTTCCAACCAAACGTAGTCTTTTGGCACTTCCAAAGTTTTATTTTGGAATAAGACGATGTCTCCAGGTCCGGCGACGACTCTTTTGCATATGCTTCGGTTATCCGTGGGGCTCCTTGCTACGACCACGTCTCCTGTATCGATTCTTTCCAGGCGGGGGCTGATCTGTTCTGTGAGGATGATGTCCAATGTTTTTAAGGTGGGTTCCATGCTTGGTCCATAACACTGCGAAATATAATTTAGAAAATGTTTGATCAGATACAGAAATGAAGCAGAGACGCTGCGATTGAAAATATGTAGCGTTTGATTTCTTTTTACTTACTATAACAAATCCTCCTACATATTTCAAAGTTATAAAAGTTATTAGGGTTTCCTTCGTCCCGCTAATCAGTGCATTTTTCACAGTTGTCATTTCTTCATGGTATGCGAAGTCTGAATTACCTAAGTCTTCTCAAGCTTGAATATATTTATCAGCGTGACTGCTTTCGACTTCAAAAGTAAATGTTACTCCTCAAATTAAACAAAAATTTTGACAGGAATGCTCAATCAAACATGGATTACAATATATAGCACAATGGTCTAAACAAAACAAAAGTGTTTTTAAAAGAAAATAGTAGTCAATTAAGAGAGATCTGCAATTAAAAACTACGTCAGACTANATCAAACATGGATTACAATATATAGCACAATGGTCTAAACAAAACAAAAGTGTTTTTAAAAGAAAATAGTAGTCAATTAAGAGAGATCTGCAATTAAAAACTACGTCAGACTATATAATTAACCATGATGTTGTCAGCCCGCGCCCGGTTCGTGGTTTGCTGGGTATTTAGATTTACAGAGAAGTGGCACATTGCTATCACGCAATGCTTCACGTTGGAAACATTTTTATTTGTAATTGCGAATTACGTATATGATAGGTATATTTTACCCTACCGTCTATTTCCCTTGCGTATTGATGAGAGCATGAAACAATGTATTCAAGCTTGTTTTGCTCAACTTACATTTCAGTTCCCCCTTTACTTTCTTCCACGAACCAAGCGTTTTCCCTGCTTTCCTTCAAATCTAAACGAACAAAGAAAAGAACGGTTCTACTTTCCCTGGATGTGAAAGGATTACCGAGTTTGTATGAAGAGGGAGCTCACTCTTTGTTCCCGTTTTGTATATTATAGTAGATGAATGCACTTAACGTTATTTCCGCTAATACGAATAAGGCTATTTCATAAGGGCTTGAGTATTTTTCATTACAATGTTGTAAAGGAGAATTGATTGATTGATATGATATCGTGATACGTGATGTGATATTATGCAAATTAACTATAAATTAAGAAAAAATCTACTTTACAACAAAGATAATATTTTTTTCTTTAAAATAATATCCCAATATCTCATATCTTTATTGGATATTTATATTATGTAGCTTAAATATACTCTCAGAAGTATCAACAAGCCTCCTCCCATGTTCCAGAAACTGCGTAACAATTTTCTCCACGCCGATACTCCTCACTTTATCCGAAAACAGACTCTGGAACATTTCCTTCTTCGAAGGTAAGCTATACATGGAAAATATCGCCGCTTTCTGATAAATCCAACTCTGCACCTTTGCATAGCTCTTGTAGTAAGCCCACTTGGAAGGATAATAAGTTATATCTTGATCCTCCACCACCATCGCCTTCTCCATGAAGAGTACAACAAACTGGAAGATTTTATGTAGCCTCCCAAAAGCCTTCACTCCCGCCTTCTCTATGTTCTCAGGGGGAAATTTCTGCTCATACAAAATCATTCTCACTAAGGTTCCATAATGCTCCGGTAAATTATTGTACATGAGGGACTCCATCACCTCCACTCTTTCCTTTAAGTCGACCATCATGAAACTGTAGATTGTTGCGAAAACGGCTAAAAACCTCTGAACCTCCTCCATCAGCACAAGATACTTCTCAATATCCACATCCAACCCCACCCCAAGCATCCCCGGAAACTCCGGACTCTTCGTGATTAAACAATCAATCGTCGTATCGATGAGCTTATGCATATCAAAAATATTGAATTTCTGTTCCCTCCTCTTCTTATACTTTGGTAGAGGATGGTGAATAGGCAAAGGAGCATCTCTCCCTAACCCTGCATCAAATATACTGGAAATGTATCCCTCCGAAAGTCCTAAAGAGTTGATAGCGGAAGAAGGCAGAATGTCTTCACAATCCAGGAGACCCTCTAACGAAAAGAACTTAATTTTTTGTTCTAAGGAAATCGGTGATCTTAAAAGAACGACGCGTAAAGGATCACCAAATATTTCCAGAAAGTCTTCATTCCTCCTGGAACAGATTCCTCCACAATACCTCCGAATGCTCCTTCTCCTCCTGGCGGGAAACTCGAGGGGGAGGATTAGCTCATCGGCTAGCCACCTATTCATTGTATGGTAACATGGCTGGATTATCTCCGTGACCCATTCCATATGTTGCTTATATTCCTTACATATTTTCTCCAAGACTGCTAAATCCTCGAATAATTTTTTAGTTATGCTCGTGATAAATTCAACAGACTCCCTGTGACTCTTCAGTTTGCTGATTTCGTCTACCGCAAATTTCAAAAATTTGATTTCTTGCGAGTCAAAGCTCAAGTGTAAGTTCGTCTTGTGGAATTGATGGCATTCTTCAATTAAAGCTTTGGCGTGTTGGATCAAATGAACGATGATTTCCAGCTGGAGATTCGGTGAATACGAAGTATACGCTGTCCAGTGTAGGGAGTAATCTGATCTCACTTCAAACTCCGAGTCTAGCCAGTCCCTCTTCATGTCGACCCACTGGAAATGGAAGAAATCCCATTGGAACTTCGTTTGTGAAGGGTGAGGCTCAAAAATCCAATCAGTGGGGAAGAAACGGTCTTCTTGGACGTCCACAAGAAGATGGTGTCTTGTCCGAAGATCGTCCACGAAGTTGAAATAACGGTCCATTTGCACTTGCCAATCTTTTTTATGCTTCTTCTTCAGAAATTTTGCTTCTTTGGTTATGGAAAAGTTGAGTTTCTTGAGGGTGGCCATGTACAAATTGAAGTCCTTTACGCAATCATTCGTCTCTTTAGCTAGGAGACTCATCTCCTTCCTGAAAGTTTTCAAACAACGGTCCAGGCCTTGAGTATCTGTTTTATCGTAATTGAAATGGGAGAGCCCTTTGTAAATCAGCCAGATCCAACCTTTCAGATGACCAAATACGAAGTTATCGGAGGGGACGGAGGGTGTAGGATAAGTTAAGAAGCGGGCGCAAGCTCTCACAGCGTGGAAAACTAGTTCACAAGATTTACTCATGTCCCCGATCAATTCTACGGTTTTCCGAATGACGATTTTCGTTTCCGGGCTTCCCATAAAGCGTTTATGATTTGTGAACATTTCTTCTGCAACGGTCATTTGAATTTGGCGGCCTTTCCCTCCCTCCGTAACAACAACCGGTTCTCCTCCCCCTCCCACTTCATTGTCGGAAGTGTCTGCGTCTGGATCTGCTGAAGAAGATGACATGATGCGATGTCCTTCTGAGTCACATAGGGAGGGAGCATCATCTCCGTCAGACATTGTGACAGTTCCTTTTCTCTTGTGGGGAGCGGGGTTATCGATGGAGGATACGGGACGGAAGTGCATGATGCTTTCCAAAGCTTGGCGGGTGGCGGTGGGGTTGTTCTTCTTGAGACCGACGAGAAACCATGGCTGACTATCGGAATATTCCCAAATACTGCCTTAGAAAATAAAATGAATCACGAAAATCAAATAACTTTGAGAAGCGATTATTGCATTTCATATTTGCATAATTTTGTCAGCAGTAAAATAAACACTTATCATCACCTTGCATAATATTGACCTCATCCAAAAGCTGCTTCTCTTGTTCTCCAGAAACATCTCTGGGGAGAGCCGTTGCCTGGATCTTGATTATATCTCGAGCTGCTGCGCTTACACTTGTTGCGGCAGGATCCATCATAAATATCCAGCTCTCCAAAACGAGGAAAAAAGCACTTCGTTACTGCTGCTGCTGATTAAACTTCTTCCGTCAATTTTTTAACGTTTTTGATTGTTATACAATAAAAATAATAATGCTCAGTCTAATCTTTAAGATTAACGACTGTTTCATTATCAAAACTAAATATTATTTACTATTATCCTTATGTCAACAAGCAAATCAATCTCCCTTATCCCACTCGTAAAGCTACTTTTATTGGAGATGAAGAAGAAATGGACAGAGAAACCATATCAAA
>JAHZNJ010000670.1:0-10369 GCA_027744475.1 Lepidocyrtus cf. sotoi NNG-2020
GAGGATCTATTTTTCATTCATTAGAGGCACTTTGAATACGACCATCTGCAGAAAATTTCTCATCATTGTTACTGTATGGAGTAAATCCGAGCGCTTAACCACCGCGCCAAAGAAGCCACCTTACAAATGAATGCAGATAATGAAAGATATAAAGAGAAAAACAAATTAGTTACTCAAAGCAGTTCATCATTATTTTTATAAAATTATCCCTACATCCACATCAATCACAATTTACTTTCTTACATTAATACTGAGAAAATGTATATTTAATTCATAACTTAATTTATAAGATAATCGTTTTGTTTCTCTTGCTGAACTTACTTCATGGTAGATGAAGAAAGAGACTTTATCGTTTCGTTTCCTGTTTTGCTTTTTTCGGTTTGTGTTTTTTCAACTTACTAACTTTTTTTGAAGGTGCTCTTATTGTCATTCTATAAGCATAAAAGTTCGTACATATTTTTATAAAGGATTTTTGAAAAAAGTATAAAAAATTATGGGCATAGTAAAAAGCGTTTTGGCAGAAGCTCAGAGTTGATGACCGAGGATTTGTTATTCATTCATTAGAAGCATTGTAAATGCGACCATCTGAATATTTTCTAATCATTGCTTACTGCCCGATCGCCTAACCACTACACTACCGTAGCCCACTTGTTGTAGCATGCAAATTAAAGCCGCTTTTAAACTACATACGCCTTTTCGAATTGAGATTACTATCTAAAAAATATTGTGCTGTAAAGCTAACAATCATAACTAATTTCCTTTTACTCTATCAACTAACAACGATAAATTGTTTATGGTTGTGCTTTATGAATCAAGTATTAATTACGTAACTTTTAAGGTCTCTTTCAAAAACATTGTCACCATCACGCTAGACAATTTCGTAGAATTTACATTTTTATTTTACTTTTCAGAGCAGTGATGTTAATGAAAAGGGAAGTAATTTGGAAGGGAGCTACTGCCATCTCATTCCCAAGATTTAGCTCACTGTTTACAATTACAACACCTTGAAAGAAATTATTTTTAAGGAAAGTGAAAGTAGTGTAGTAGTCTCGCAAAACTGTGACCGGACCAAGACTCATTAAAAATGTAGACGCAAAGTCAAATGGTTTCCTTCCTTTTCCTGTCCTTTCATACGCAACTCAAGCAAGACAAAACATCAAATCATTTCTTTCTTCATCATCATCGTAAAGTAAATCATTGTTGATCTATTCAGTGCTAATGGGGAGCGTCCTTGGAGGAAAGAGTGAACGAGAATGAGTAAGAATGTGCTCTGTTGGTAACCGTAGCTAGACTTTCTCTTTATTTATTTCGAGCGAGTGAAAGTGAGCCAATCGTAGAAGGTTTGTATAACTTTTTGTTCTTACTATTAGTTCATTCAGACGAATGGCAATGTCAACAAAAATTTAAGCCTTCATTAGTTTTTAAATCAATCAAAGGAAAGAATATTTCTCATTTCTGCTAAACACATAATGTACGCTCATGCGTGATTTTCATTATACTATTACTTTACTTTGTGGAAGCTTAATTGAGCTTTTTCTTTACAAAAGTCGGTTGAGGCAGGTAGGAATCGAACTCGGAAACTTTTGTGTTAAAGCAATGTTTCACATGTAAAGGGATAAAAAGATAAAGTTAGCATTTTCAAACTCTTTCATAAGAGCTGAGTTTCTATGAGTCATCATTCATCTCATCTTAAAGACTTCCTTAACTCATTGCAAAATTATTTATAAAAAATTAATTCAAAAGTACAATTATTTAAAAAAAATACTGGAAAAGTAATTAATTAATGCTCGCATATATTTGTAGTGTATCAACTTCTATATTTATTTAAGTTAAAAGTAAAAATTAGGTAATTAACTATTCTTCGAGGTTAACAAAAATTATCTGCAGAAAAAAATTAGGCTTCTACAGTAGCTCAGAGAGGTTGCATTTTTGTATTCATTCATTGGGAGCATTGCAAATGCAACCATCTGAGAAGTTTTCTCATCATTTGCTACTGTACGCTAAGTCCCATGGCTTAGCCACTACACCACCGAAGCCCACTTATAAACCAACCGTAAACTTACACCAATATAAATGAATGCCTTCCAGATTTGATCGAAATACCAAAAATCTTTTTNGCAACCATCTGAGAAGTTTTCTCATCATTTGCTACTGTACGCTAAGTCCCATGGCTTAGCCACTACACCACCGAAGCCCACTTATAAACCAACCGTAAACTTACACCAATATAAATGAATGCCTTCCAGATTTGATCGAAATACCAAAAATCTTTTTGAAACACTGTATTTGCATTTGCAATGGAGAAAATTAAAATTAAAGCAAGACTATAATTTCTTTTACTTGACAGTTATTTATTAATTTTTTTATTATTTTCTTCACAAATTATTTACATTATTAAAAAAATAACACTTAATTTTTAACTGTTGTGAGAATGAGGATCATTAATTTCAATTTTCTGTTAATTTACGAAAAAAATATTGACTTCAATATTACATTACAGTAAGCTCAGTTTCGAGGATCTATTTTTCATTCATTAGAGGCACTTTGAATACGACCATCTGCAGAAACTTTATCATCATTGTTACTGTACGGAGTAAATCCAAGCGCTTAACCACCGCGCCAAAGAAGCCACCTTAAAATTCATTGCAGATAATGCAGATACTTGGCAGAAGCGTTTTAATTATGATATGTATTTATAAATTTCTAAAAGATTTAAACGTGCATCTCCATCCGCTCCTAACTAAGTTTACACAATTAACAATTTACTTTGTTACACGATAGTGAGAAATGAATGTTTAAAATTATTAAATTTAGTTAATTCGTTCTTTTCTTTCACTTCCTGAATTTACTTCCATTGGGTGCGAAGAAATATCAGAGGTTTGACATTATTTAACAAATTTCACCGGAAGTGTTTGACGAAGCAAACTGACAAAATATGGGCCTTGTAGGACATATCGGTAGAAGCTCAGGGAGAAGGCTAAGACTTTGTTATTCATTCATTAGAAGCATTGTGAATGCAACCATCTGAATAATGGTTCATCATTGCTTACTGACCGATCGCCTAACCACTCCACCACCGAGGCCTACTTGTTAATCCATTGGAAATAAAACTTGTACTTAACCTTAACATAGATTTTAGTATTGGAATAAACTTCTAAAATATATTCTGACGCCAAAATGCTAACTAATTTCTATTTATTGAAGTTAAATTTGAAAAAATAAGAACAGAAACAGATGAGAAAGCAATGATTTGTTTATTTATTGTTAGAAAGTGTACGTCATCATATCACGTCGCGTACTTACGAGAATGAGAATATTTAGACATCTCTCGATCTCGCTTTCTCTTTCCGTTTCTCGTAATAGTACAGCTACTAACTAAAAGTTCTGTTTTTCTTTTGACTGATTTTGGACAAAAATGAGTAAGAGAAACTCGCAGGAAAGGCTTTTTTCGCACCACTCCTGTCCATTAAAATACCAATATAAAATGCCAGCCGGAGGTTGGAACGGAAGTCGTTGGGAAAGGAGGAAAAATGGTGTAGCGAGCTGTAGTTGTGAATGTGACTGTCAAACGTTGCATTCATTCGTGTCTAGGTTCATTATATAAGAAGTTCAGTGATTCTGATTCTTGCAAGCAAATGCAGTTAATTTTATTCGGGTCATGAAGGCATTTCTAATTTCGGAGGAACTAAACCAACAGCAATCCCTCCAACGTCTGGGAATCTTTTTCGTTAGCCCATCCTGAATTTCGTTTCGCACTTACCAGAAAACAAAATTGGCGAGGTCTCTTTCGGTTTCCTGGTAACTGCGGAGCAAGGCTGGAATTCAAGTTTAAGTTTCTTTTGTTCCGAATGAAGATGAATTGAAACAACAATAAAAAAACTGCGAAGTAAAATGCGTTTTAAAGTTTAATTTTTGTTTTCTCCAATGTTTATTTTAAAGGAATTCATAGGCGGTAAAAATGCTTTTCAATCAAATATCAACAGGAAGCCTTATTTAACATAACGAATGGAACGAATTTCTCTCATTTGTGTTTATTATGTGCTGAACATGGTCAATATTCCTTTAATTATTCTTTGCTTTGATAGAAATGTCAAAATTGAATTGATTTTTATAAAAAAGTTGACTGACTCTGGTAGGAATCGAACCTGGAAACTTTTTTGTTGAAGCGATTTTAAAGGTGTAAACAGACAATAAATTAAAATCGACCCATTTAGTTATTCTGTGCCATAGAAGCCACCTTAAAAATCTATACAGATAATGGAGATATTAGAGGTAAACGTTTGTTTATTATGACAGTTTGTAACTGTTAAAAGCATATCTTCATCCTCACCTAAATTTGCACAATTACTAATTTACTTTGTTACTCAAAAGTGAGAAATGAAAGCCAATTATTCTATAAAGTATTATAGTCCTGTTTATTGTCTCCCTCAATTTACTTTTACAATTATAATTCAAAATATTTTTTCCTTCCCTCACAACATTCTATTTGCATTAAAGATGAATGAAAGATGGAGCAATTTATTTTTAAGCGGAACTGGTAAAAAAATAATTTGTTTTGTAAAAAAATGGATTTCCAAATCCAGCTATTTCTTGTGAAAAAAATTAACAAAAAATATGGACCTTATACGGCTTATTGGCAGAAGCTCAGCAAAGAATGTAGAGATTTTGTTATTCATTCATTAGAAGCATTGTGAATGCAACCATCTGAAGATATGCTCATCATTGCTTACAGTCCAATCGCCTAACCACTCCACCACCGTGGCCCACTTGTAATCCATTGAAAATAAAACTTGTACTTAACGTACACAGTTTTAGTATAGGAGTAAAGTTCAAAAATATATTCTGATGCCTAAATGGTAACTAATTTCCATTTTTTTTAAATTGAAAATTGAGATGTTAGAAACTGAAATAGGAGAGAAAGCGATGATGAGTTTGCTTGTAGCATTAGTTCTGTTAATTTTATCCGGATCCGGGTGACGCGTAATTAACAAAGTAACTTCTTATTTTGGGGGAACCAGACCAACAGCAATCTCTCTCCGAAGTCTGGTGGGTTTGGGTTTGTGCTTTCACTTCTGCATTTTCAACTCAAATATTTTTTGAATTCTTTGTTAGAATTTAAAAAATTGATTTTCCCTGAGAGAGAGAGATAAACAAATGAATATTATGGTCTCATCATTGCTTACAGTCCGATCGCCTTACCACTCCATCACAGCAGCCCACTTGCTTTTTAGCTACGCACTATTTGAAATGTATATAAACTTCGAAAAAATATACTGACGCAGATGCAGGACCACATAATTAATTGGAATTTATTCACACAAAGAAGAACAGGCAAGAGCCGTGTTAAGGTTTGAGAAAGTCAACTGGGGCAGATGAGAACTTTTTGTTGGTGTTGCTGTTGTTGTTATTGATATTGAAAGGAGAAAAATAGATGTGAAGAAAAGGTTTAACGAGGAAGGGAACTTCCGAAAAAACTTATTTAAATATTACGTACATTATTATTAATTTATTCGTAATTATATTATCAATTTGTCCTTTTCTTTCTTTTTTCCTAATTTACTTCCATAGGATATGAAAAAGTAACGGAGGCTTCAATTTATAGATAGATAGATAGATATAACTTTATTGTTAAAAAGCAATCAATTTGATACAACCTTAGGATTGACATACAAAATTGTTTTTCATGCTCTAACATATTCGTATTTTAACTTCATTTTTGATATTATTATAGAAATTACAATAATAATCACAAAATACAAAGATTCTTCAGTTACTGGTAGGACGTCGATGTGGTAGTGGCTTAATCAACAACGCTTGTAATCTGTTCATTAGTAAACTTTCAATAAATCAAACAACAAAATAAATAAATTAAACATTTTAATAAATCATTAGTGCCAACACCTGGGCTATAAATAGTTGCGAAAGGTAATGAAAGACAGTAATTTGTACTAATTGAATTCTAATTGTTTTGGTTTTGATCTTTATTTTCAAGTTTTCTCTTTTATCTATTCATGAATTTGATGGCAACTTTCAATATTAAAAATTTGTGTCGTTGCTTATTTATGCATTTTAATAATTGTAATCTGTCATCGATATTCTATTGATTATCCATCACCATAATCAACATCATAATAAATAACGCTTGGATTTTGGATTCTGTCCGTGTACATTTCACTCGCTTTCGTTCAAAACCCACTTATCTTGTTTCCAAAACTTTCTCTCTTCGTTGCCACTTACTGTTATTAAACATCAGGCTAGAAACATAATACCTAACAACCTTAATAAGTCCAAAATTATACCAAAATAGTAAAAATTCCTGTTGGGAGAATCTGCTAAAATAGTTGCGATTGCGATTGCCATAATATTATGTCATTTTCCTGGTGTAGAAGGTTTACTTTTTTGTTTTAGCAGGAATTGATGCACGTATCTTGGCTTGTTTGGTTTACGCCGAAAAGTTTTGATGCATTTTGCTTAATACCTGCGTAGTGAAAGATTGAAGATGAGAATTTCCACGTACATCTTAAATAGGCTGATTGTTAACTTTTAATTTTTATTAAATAATAATGATTTTTCTCTTAATCTTTACGTCCAAAATGTTTCATACAATTTAGTGAATCTTGATTGTGAAACAGATTTGTAGAATGCTTAGGTTCGGTTGACATATTTTGAATACTTTTATTGTACCCAAGAAAGCAAAAGTAAACATGAAGTGGGATTCTCTCTCTCTTTCTGTTTTATCCTTCTGAGAAGAGAAAATGTGTCTGGCTTTGCTTTCCCTTCTACTCTACTGCAATTGGATCCGACCAAATGGTCCAATACCAAATAACGAACGAGATATATTTTTAAGTCGGTGAAGGAAGGAATGAATTTTAATTTATAATTCAGCCATTACCTAATAATAGTTGAGCAATTATGAATCGGTGACAAATGTTTTCTTGTTTTTGGGTTTGAATTTACTTGAATTGAAGGCATAGACTCATTATCTATCATTTGTCAACACAACAAGTTTTAGTATTTAAAATTAATGTCGTTGTTTATGCATAATTAATAATTTATTATGCAATATGAAGTTTGAGTAAATGTTTGGTATCAAGTGATCTAATGATGATGAAGTTGATGTGTAGGGTTGCGTTTCAGCTTTTAAGACAGATTCTTTTATTATTCCTCCTCATCTTGTATCTATCTATCTAATCCCCTTGCATCTTCATGTACTATAAAATCTTTGATGAACACCACAACAAGCAACCAACGCATTCGTGCGACTAAAGCAAAAAGTTGTCAATCTGCAAACAATAAGGGTAGCATGGATAAGATGTTGTAATTTTAAATCCAAATTTTAACCAAAACAGCACTTTTTTTAGAAAATCTTTGTAATCGTTACAATATTTTAATTTTTCTGGTTTAGAAGAGTCAAATTTTTAGTTTGGAGCAAAAAACCATTTAATTTTTGTAATTGTGGAATTTTGTAGAATAAGCTAACTTAACGTCCAAAAATTTTGATGCGTTTTAATTGATGCGATGAATTAATAGATTCCCGATACGCTTGATAGCTATACAAATACAATTGTGCGATAGTTCAGAAGCAGCTTCATCGATTTCATTGAGCCACTCAGCCACTGCAATGAATAATAAATAAAATAATGCACTGCAAGAGATGAGTGCATGGTTACTTCAAACCCAAGCTCAATTATCGTTAAACGGAAAGAATGGATCGAAGAAATTCTTCTTGAGAAAATGGTAATGTAAACTAATTATACTGGATATACCTAACCACTAAACGTCACATCTACGCAAAGACAATATAATTAATGCGCATATTTAAAATTAGCGTCACTGCTTTGTATGTTTATTTCCAACTCATTAATTTATGATCATGGCTCTTTCCTTCCTTTCCAGTTTGAGTTTTCGATTTATTAATGATTCAAGATTCATTTCGTTTTTTAAAAACATGATCCGTATAACTGTAAAATAAAATTCTTAACGCAAGTCTTAAAAAATATTAAAGCAATTCGTTTGACAATTTTTTATTATAATTTAATCTAACTAAAATATTTTTTTCCATTATCAATACTAACAAGTTGAAAAACATCGCGAATTATCTATTTTACGCTATTAATTAATCACAGTGCAACAAAAGAATGATGGAGAAGAAATAGCATATTATTTATTAAAAAATAGTTAAACTTTTCGGTCAAAAGTAACAAGTTATTGCATAATTATATTTTTGTCTTTTGAAATTATTTCAACGTCAGTTCCATTTTCAAATAAATGTATAGTGTAATCATTATAAAAGTGGCATACATTCAGTTAAATCTGAATGAATAGGTATAAAATTGTGTGTTTTTGAATGATTGTGCGGGATTTAGATGAGGTTTGGATAATCTTTGTAATTAGAAAGCTAGACTGTGTACTAATTTTCCTTTACGCTTTCTAATTTTTTTTTGCTTTTGCAATGGAAGAAAAGTGAGAAGAAAACAAAAAGGAGAAGAAATTTCTTATTTGTTGTGAGCGTATTGTAAAAGAGTAGAGGAAATTTTTTGCTTTCTTCACGTTTTTATTTTAGTTAATATTAAGAAAAAAGTAAAAGTTGAGCTGTTTTTTTCTGTATTTCTGTCATTCTTCGGTATCACTGCCAGTGCTAGTGCTTGTAGTCTTCTTACTAATAACGCAACACTTCAATTCAAACGTAAATAATTTTTGCAAATAATGGTAATAAAAGGTACCTTCTGCTGGCTTCTGGTAATGTCGCGCGTTTCTCGTCGTCTTACGTGTTTATATCAGATATTGCAAAAATGAATTAAATGTAATAATAGATGAACGTTTGTATGAGATCCTAATGAAGGAGTAATAATTAATTCCAATCCATCATCTCAGATTCGAAAGAAAATCATCAACTCATAGCAACAATCAAATCATAAAAGTAAAATATTATCCGTTTTTGTAGTAATTTCTTACTATCAATCTTAATTCTGCTCTAACTGGACTTTAGATTGCTAGCTGCAACGGTAAAGATTATTGTCCTCAATATAAAATTAATTCCTGAATGTTCTAAACTTTTTTGAAACTTATTGCAGCTACAATATTGCAAAGCTCTGACTCTAAAATCTGTGTGAATAACTTACAAATAGTTTCACTATTAAAAATTAACTTTGCCTTTTTTGTATGCTTTTTATATTATTTATATGCGTGAATAAACGCCTAGCATTTTCATTACATTCTTGAAAAGAAGTGATTGCCTGGCTTTCAGTATATTTTTGGTTAAAACTGCTTGCTAGCCACCATGTCACAACAAAATCAATTGAAGCTAAAATTAATATTAATCAGCATTCTGAAAGGACAAAATCAAAACACCTATAAGAGGCAGGTGAACAAGGTGTTTGAAAAAATAAAATGAAAACGTTGTGATGTGAATGTCGATTGACAAACAAGTTGCAATTTTGCGACAAAATACTTTTGCTTCATAATTCAAAAGCTTTCTAGCTGTAGATAGATCTGATGTTCTAATCTTGTACTGTACACACGTTGCAACAACGAGTCACGTCACATACCTAGTTCAAGAGGGACATGAGTAACGGCAAGAGTATGAAAACTACCAACACGAATACTAAATACTGTACCTTTTTACATGCTAAATTTATTCCTTCCATTCATATTTGATGTCAATTTAAATCGAAGTAGAATCGAAACCAGACAAGTTTCCTTCTGTGAAGTATGTATCCAATGTTCGCAAATTAATGTCTTTACTAAACTTTTTCGTTTAAAAATTCACATACAGCGTAATTGTAGATAAGAACGATGGTTCTCAATTAGGTTTTTAATTTTAATAAATTTTTAAGTACAAAAACTTTGTCAAAAAATTTGAAATTGACATCAATCAATTCAGTATTTTATTTTACACAAAATGATGTGTTTTTTAGATAATTTTGTTTTAAAATAGTTAGTTAATTTCTTTCAGTGATTTTGTGCAAAAAAAAGTTTTATTTAATTTATCTCCTCCTCACCAAATAATCATCATCATCAACAATTTAACAAAAGATATGATGTTTGGTCCATATCCTCCCCACACTACCTTTGGATACCTTTAGATGAACTTCTCACATAATCAGCTAAGTGAATTTTTTAAATAAAGTATATGAGCCCGAAGTCCAAAGAGTACTTTATCATAATTTGGAGAATTTGTATATCAAGTGGTACTAAGCATTGACTATTTTACGTTGACAGTATGGCACATGTCACACCACAACAGCAGACCTGGAAAGAAGATAGCTCTTCGGAGGAGGAAAGTGACGGAGTCTCATACCTATCATCATTCTCATCATCATCAGCAACCTCAGAGACTGACTACACACTGCTGCTGGATCTGGTTAAG